>LBNU01037318.1:97691-136819 GCA_014162995.1 Artemisia annua | reverse complement strand
TTATCATTATAGTGTTTTTTTATCGAGAGCCAATTATTTTAGAGTAGATGGAATATCTTAAGAGTTGAACGTTAAAAGGTTAATTAAACATGTGCAATTTATTCATTTCAGTTAGCTTAAGCTTATAAACACATACAGTTATTAAAAGCTTTAATTAACTTTTTTGACAAACAAAAGTTATTTTAACTGCACATTACAATTCATATAATCATATTACAATTCGTTTGATATAGGTTATTAGTTTTTTAAAGATATTTTGCTAACCAAACGAGCCTAAGTTTTTGCACTTTAATAAATAATATTTTAAAGAGAACTTAATTAATTGACTAAATGCAAGCTTTGCTCATTCCTAATAGTTTCTTTCCATTAGCTTGAGTTTTTAAAACTTGTTGTGTTTGGCGCAGCAGATTATGAAAGATTATGAAAAGATTATGCTTATTTTTTCAAAAAATAAGCTACTTAAAAAATAATCTTTGTTTGGCAGACATAACTTATAAGAGATTATAAAAAAAATAATATTCCATAATCTTTGAAAATCAAAAGTTACTTCGGGTATGTTTGGCGAAAGTAACTGTTGCTGGAACTGGAGATGGTGCTGGAGATGGAGATTATAAAAAGAGATTATTTTTATAAGCTACATGAAGTAACCTTTTATTTTAAGAGATTATGGAAGATTATTTTTTTTTATAATCTCTTATAAGTTCTGTCTGCCAAACGAAGATTATTTTTTAAGTTATTTTTTTTTTAGAAATTTTTCCCGAAATTTTTTTAAAGAAAAATTAATATTTTATTCGAAATTTTTTTCTGAAATAATTTTTTTTTAGAAACTTTTTTCCAAATTTTTTTTTTTTTTAAATTTTTTCCCGAATAAATTTTTTTTTAGAAAAATAATTTTCAAAAAAAATTAATTTTCCTAAAAAGATTAATTTCGAAAATAAATTTAAGAAAAAGAAATGATTTCACGAATAAAAAATTATAAAAAAATTAATTTGAGAAAAAAAATAATTCCGAAAATATATTCCGGGAAAAAAAATTCAAAAAAAAGTTAGAAAAAGAAAATTTCAAAAAAATAGGGACGTTGGACGCAATTTAGCGTAGGGACAGGGACCATTTATGTATCAACTAACTGAGATGGACTAACGGTTGTTAGTGCCAGGGACCAAAACGAACCAAAAGTATGAAGACCAGGGAGGCCGTCTGCACTTATGGAAGACCAGGGAGGATACATGCAATTTTTGCAAACCACAAGGACGATTTCTGCATTTTACTCTTCGTAGATTTACTGGGAGCAAAAATTGTATGAAATTTGAATTCTTTTTTGTCGAAAATGAGACTCAAATCGGTATAAATAACCCAAATCTCGAAACAGTTAATTAATTTGAAATATTATGAGATTGAGTTGTGATGAGAACAAAAGAGGTAAAGAAGATGAAGAAACAACATGAAGAAGNGACAGGGACCATTTATGTATCAACTAACTGAGATGGACTAACGGTTGTTAGTGCCAGGGACCAAAACGAACCAAAAGTATGAAGACCAGGGAGGCCGTCTGCACTTATGGAAGACCAGGGAGGATACATGCAATTTTTGCAAACCACAAGGACGATTTCTGCATTTTACTCTTCGTAGATTTACTGGGAGCAAAAATTGTATGAAATTTGAATTCTTTTTTGTCGAAAATGAGACTCAAATCGGTATAAATAACCCAAATCTCGAAACAGTTAATTAATTTGAAATATTATGAGATTGAGTTGTGATGAGAACAAAAGAGGTAAAGAAGATGAAGAAACAACATGAAGAAGATACAAGGGTAAAAATGTCATATAACTGAAAATGGTATACTAAAATCTTTTTGTAATGATTAAATTTTGCATTTGGATATACATGTATATTATGAAAGTTTGAAAAAGTATATTCATGTAATTACAAAATTTGTGAGGATATTGAAGTAATATTGATATTTTTCAAGGATATAGATGTAAATGTCATTTTTTTACGAGTTAGCCTTTGTTTGAGGAATTTCGTACTACGAGTTCTTACTTTCTTTCGTCCCAACATTATTGTCCATGTTTTCTTTTTGGATATCCCAAACTAATTATAAAAATAAATAGAAAATTTGATGTAGATTATCATATTACTCTTGTTTGATATTAATATTACAAACTTTAAAGAAAACAGTAATTTAATTAGTTAATGATAAAATTATCATTCTGTAAAAAGTAAAGAATAAAAGCGGTAATTAATTAGTTAATGATAAAATCATCATTATAGTGTTTTTTTATCGAGAGCCAATTATTTTAGAATAGATGGAATATCTTAAGAGTTGAACGTTAAAAGGTTAATTAAACATGTGCAATTTATTCATTTCAGTTAGCTTAAGCTTATAAACACATACAGTTATTAAAAGCTTTAATTAACTTTTTTGACAAACAAAAGTTATTTTAACTGCACATTACAATTCATATAATCATATTACAATTCGTTTGATATAGGTTATTAGTTTTTTAAAGATATTTTGCTAACCAAACGAGCCTAAGTTTTTGCACTTTAATAAATAATATTTTAAAGAGAACTTAATTAATTGACTAAATGCAAGCTTTGCTAGTTTCTTTCCATTAGCTTGAGTTTTTAAAACTTGTTGTGTTTGGCGCAGCAGATTATGAAAGATTATGAAAAGATTATGCTTATTTTTTCAAAAAATAAGCTACTTAAAAAATAATCTTTGTTTGGCAGACATAACTTATAAGAGATTATAAAAAAAATAATATTCCATAATCTTTGAAAATCAAAAGTTACTTCGGGTATGTTTGGCGAAAGTAACTGTTGCTGGAACTGGAGATGGTGCTGGAGCTAGTGCTGGAGATGGAGATTATAAAAAGAGATTATTTTTATAAGCTACATGAAGTAACCTTTTATTTTAAGGGTATGTTTGGCGAAAGTAACTGTTGCTGGAACTGGTGCTGGTGCTGAAGATGGTGCTGGTGCTGGAGATTATAAAAAGAGATTATCTTTATAAGCTACATTAAGTAGGCTATGTTTGGTACACAAGATTGTTGAAAGATTGTGCTTATTTTTTCAGAAAATAAGCTACTTAAAAAATAATCCTTGTTTGGCAGACATAACTTATAAGAGATTCTAAAAAAAATAATCTTCCATAATCTCTTAAAACCAAAGGTTACTTCATGTAGCTTATAAAAATAATCTCTTTTTATAATCTCCAGCACCAGCACCATCTCCAGCACCAGCACCAGTTCCAGCAACAGTTACTTTCGCCAAACATACCCGTAACCTTTGTTTTTAAGAGATTATGGAAGATTATTTTTTTTAGAATCTCTTATAAGTTATGTCTGCCAAACAAATATTATTTTTTAAGTAGCTTATTTTTTGAAAAAATAAGCACAATCTCTCAACAATCTTGTGTGCCAAACATAGCCCAAGAGATTATGGAAGATTATTTTTTTTATAATCTCTTATAAGTTCTGTCTGCCAAACGAAGATTATTTTTTAAGTAGCTTATTTTTTGAAAAAATAAGCATAATCTCTCCATAATCTTCCATAATCTCTTGCGCCAAACATAGCCGTAATTTATAAAAACATTAATAAGCTTTTTTAACAAACAATCTTATTTTAATATGTACTAATTTGAATTGGGAAGGGGTAAATTTCGGGCAATAGAAAAGCATGATGTTGACATATTTGGTTCAATTTTGTAAAACATAAGAAAAAGGTTTAGATTTGTAAAATGACTCACTAGATGGGTTATTTATGTAATTAGTTTTAGAAAGAGAATCTTTCTCTATTTAGAGGATCACAACTCAAACCTTAAAATGCATTTATCCATAACAAACTAAAAAGAAATTAACTTCAAGAAACCAGTTTGATATCATGTGAAGCCTGATGTGATTGTATTTATATTAACGGTAATTTCTTAAATTGAGATTAATTAATTATTTCAAGCTTATGGGTATGTTTGGCGAAAGTAACTGTTGCTGGAACTGGAACTGGTGCTGGTGCTGGTGCTGAAGATGGTGCTGGTGCTGGAGATTATAAAAAGAGATTATTTTTATAAGCTACATGAAGTAACCTTTGGTTTTAAGAGATTATGGAAGATTATTTTTTTAGAATCTCTTATAAGTTATGTCTGCCAAACAGGATTATTTTTTAAGTAGCTTATTTTCTGAAAAAATAAGCACAATCTCTCAACAATCTTGTGTACCAAACATAGCCTATATATGTTGCCATTCTATTGACGTTCCTGTAATAGTCAAAGTATGGAGTTTGTTTAGTTTTTAAGTAAATCAAAATGTCATATTTTCAAACTATATGCAATTTATTTATAGATGTCATTTATATCAGGTTATCTAGCTTGTTCTCTTATGAATAGATTAATTTATCGGGGTCCATTTAATATGTGCTGTACATTTAATAAGGACAAATTGCAAAGACTTGATAGTCTTTGGTCGTCTAATGTGGGACTACGTACAGATTTTATTTATTTATTTTTTCCAAGTGTTCGAGTGCTCCACACAAATTTACATCCGTCTTGTTCAATTCTTTATATTCTAGGGGGTGTTTCTTTTTTCCTTTAGCTAAAAGTTGGGTCCACAAGGATCCACACAAGTATTTAATAATATTTCTTTTTAATATAGAGCCCACTTATTTTCACTAATAAGTCTATATCTAGAAGGCATAAAATAATTTCTTCTCCCCATTAAGACATACTAAGAGTCATAGGTCCCACATGGCCCCCACATATCTCTTAGCTAACAAAAAAAGAAACACCCCCTAAGTCTATATATATAAGCTGCAAAGAGGCATATGTGTTCATTATCAACTAAAAAAAGAATCAATATAATTTTATACAGCATACTTAATGAGAAAAAATATATACTTTTACTTTATGCATACTCATGTTTTGTTTATTTTCTCACTTGTCTTATTGTGGTTTAATACCACAACTGGCACTTCCTTTCGCCGCCAGCTCGTTGCAGCAACAGGAGGAGCTGCTAATACGTGTATTGATAAGGAGAGACAAGCTCTTCTTGATTTCAAAGCTCAAGTTCACGACCCCAAAAATCGTCTCTCTAAATGGAGACCTGAAGGTGATGATGATTGCTGTCAATGGGAAGAAATCACGTGCAACAACCAAACAGGTCATGTCATAGAGTTTCAATTGAGCTACTATGGTCTTGGAGGTGAGATTAGCCATTCTTTGCTTTACTTAAGATATTTACATAATCTTGTCCTTACTGGCAATTATTTTCATGGAACCATTCCCAAGTTTATATGCTCCATGACTCATTTAACATTTCTTAGCCTTTCTTTGAATGAGTTTACTGGTACCCTTCCCGAGTCCATTTGCAACATGACCCAATTAACTCATCTTGACCTTTCATACAACTCTTTCTATGGCACCATTCCCGAGTCCGTTGGTAAAATGACCCAATTAACTAATCTTGACCTTCATGCGAATAATTTTAGTGGAGTCATTCCCAGATCCATTGGTTCCATGACCAAATTAGAGTACCTTCAGCTTTCACGAAACTCTTCCTATGGTACCATTCCTCCTGAATTTGGAAACCTCACCAATTTAGACACACTTTCACTTGGTAATCTCAGAAGTTGTACAGTTGAGAACTTAGATTGGTTGTCTTCTCTATCTTATTTACGACAACTTACATTGGCTGGAACTTCTCTGGCCAAAGTAAGTAACTGGGTAAATGTAATTATAGGTCTCCAAAACCTTAATTATTTGAACTTAGCTGAATGTGACCTCTCTCAAGTCATGCATCCGTATTCTTCATCTTTCAACTCTTCTTCATCTATTTATAGCCTTTTTCTCGATATTAACAATCTCAACTCATCCATGTATCGTTGGTTGTGCCCATTAGTTGGCAATTGGCTTATACAACTTACTCTATCTGAAAACAAGTTTGATGGGAATCTTTCAGATTTTCTGAATAACTTGTCTGGATGCACATCGGGTACTTTACAACTGTTGGATGCTTCAAGTAACCAATTGGCAGGGTCATTGTCTGATGGGATCCAAAACTTTTCATCCCTAACATACTTGAACCTAACTTCAAATCAGTTAGATGGAACTATAAGTGACAAACTGTGGGAACTACCCTGGCTTGAAGAACTAGATTTATCTTCCAATTCTCTTAGAGGTGCTATCTCTGAAAACATTGGAAAATCAAATCTTTTCTATATAGATCTTTCAAACAACGCACTCGAAGAAGCTCTTTCTAATGATGACGTGCCAAAGGTTTCCATGACTGTAGAGTATATTGATTTCAGCTCTAACAAGCTAGGGCCTCGTTTCCCTAAATTCATACAAATATTTAAAAACCTTACGCATCTTGATCTTTCCAACAATAGCATTTCAGACACAGTTTCTATAGAGCAATGGAACCAGTGGCAGTCTTCTCAATTGACGTACTTGGATCTCTCTTTCAACAACATAAGTGGGACATTACCAAAATCATTATCAATTTGTGAGCTCGATTTAATAGATCTGAGTTACAACAGCTTTTATGGCCCAATACCTGCTTTTCCGGCACGTGTACGTTTTGTCGATCTATCCAGAAACAAATTCCATGGAGGAATCTCTTTCTTGTGCCAAGTGTATGAAAATCCGGAGTTTCTTGATCTCTCACGTAACTCACTAACCGGGAAACTGCCTAACTGTTCGGGGAATTGGTCACATCTAAAAGTTCTTAATCTAGGACACAATACTTTATCAGGAAGTATTCCTCCCTTTGTAGGATATTTGGGTCAACTCGAGACATTGTGTTTATACAACAATAACTTCTCTGGAGAATTGCCATCGTATTTGAAGAATTGCACAAATTTAAGCCTTTTGGACTTAGGGGCCAACATTTTATATGGTAATATTCCTGTTTGGATTGGGGAAAACTTGTCAAGGTTGTATGCCCTTAGCCTAAATTCAAACAACTTCTTCAGAGACATCCCTTCACAAATATATCAATTGGTAAGTCTTCAAATCTTAGACTTGTCATTTAACAATCTCAATGGAACAATCTCATCGTGTGTGAATAATCTTACTTCCATGGTTCAAAAAGGATTGCTTTTGGAACAAAATGTACATCATTATCTTCGTTCTAGACATTTGCCACGCGCTCATTACTATAATGAAGGTGTTGATAATAGTTATATTGACTATCTGTTGATTAAATGGCAAGGAAAGGTAAATGAGTTTAGTAGCATTTTGGGATTGTTAAAAGTGATCAATTTGTCAAGCAACAATCTGACAGGACAAATCCCAAATGAAGTTACCAATCTGCATGGATTGTTAGTACTAGACTTGTCAAACAACTCCCTAGTTGGAAAGATTCCACAAGACATTGGTCAAATGGTGGAACTGTTAACTTTGAACTTATCTAAAAACATGTTTTCAGGAGAGATACCATCAAGCTTGTCTGAGATGCATTCATTAAATGATCTAGACGTGTCAATTAATAACTTGTCTGGAAGGGTTCCATCGAGCACTCAACTCTAGTCTTTTGAACCTTCAAGGTACAATGGAAATGCAGGACTATGTGGACCTCCCCTGACCAAATATTGTCCCGGAGATAAAGTACTTGAAGTAACACCTGTAGTTGGTGAACGTAANTTTCTTGATCTCTCACGTAACTCACTAACCGGGAAACTGCCTAACTGTTCGGGGAATTGGTCACATCTAAAAGTTCTTAATCTAGGACACAATACTTTATCAGGAAGTATTCCTCCCTTTGTAGGATATTTGGGTCAACTCGAGACATTGTGTTTATACAACAATAACTTCTCTTGAGAATTGCCATCGTATTTGAAGAATTGCACAAATTTAAGCCTTTTGGACTTAGGGGCTAACATTTTATATGGTAATATTCCTGTTTGGGTTGGGGAAAACTTGTCAAGGTTGTATGCCCTTAGCCTAAATTCAAACAACTTCTTCAGAGACATCCCTTCACAAATATGTCAATTGGTAAGTCTTCAAATCTTAGACTTGTCATTTAACAATCTCAATGGAACAATCCCATCGTGTGTGAATAATCTTACTTCCATGGTTCAAAAAGGATTGCTTTTGGAACAAAATGTACATCATTATCTTCGTTCTAGACATTTGCCACGTGCTCATTACTATAATGAAGGTGTTGATAATAGTTATATTGACTATCTGTTGATTAAATGGCAAGGAAAGGTAAATGAGTTTAGTAGCATTTTGGGATTGTTAAAAGTGATCAATTTGTCAAGCAACAATCTGACAGGACAAATCCCAAATGAAGTTACCAATCTGCATGGATTGTTAGTACTAGACTTGTCAAACAACTCCCTAGTTGGAAAGATTCCACAAGACATTGGTCAAATGGTGGAACTGTTAACTTTGAACTTATCTAAAAACATGTTTTCAGGAGAGATACCATCAAGCTTGTCTGAGATGCATTCATTAAATGATCTAGACGTGTCAATTAATAACTTGTCTGGAAGGGTTCCATCGAGCACTCAACTCTAGTCTTTTGAACCTTCAAGGTACAATGGAAATGCAGGACTATGTGGACCTCCCCTGACCAAATATTGTCCCGGAGATAAAGTACTTGAAGTAACACCTGTAGTTGGTGAACGTAAGAGTGATGGTGAAGCCATAGATGAACTTCCTAGATTGTTTTATATTGGAGGGGCCGCTGGTTTTGCTACTGGATTTGGGATAGTTGTTAACGTTTTACTTCTTAACCGTCGAGGGAGACGTGCTAGCTTTTTTTCACTTTCATGATAGCGTAAAAGATTGGGTGTACGTAAAGGTGCTGGTGTTCATAGCAAAATGTCGAAGGGTTGCGCATGCATAGTGGTATATGGTTTTTATGTTTTTTTTTTCATCTACTTATTAATGTTTGGTATATAGTATTGTAATTTCATGCTTCCCTTGTATTTGGTAGTTGTTTTTAAGTCCCCTTTACTAATAAATTTGCCACTAACACCATGGGTGGCCATTTCCCGTGTTGTGTGATTGATATGCTTCATCTCGTGTATTATAAACTGTATAACAATATGATGCATGAAAGGTGTTCGAAAAAATGCTTTTGCAACATTAAGGTGTCATGGTTAGCTAAAGTTAACATCAACCTTTACGATACGATATCATGCTTTAAAAAGCAAGAGTTGGGGGTGTAATTCATGCATGCCAATGTAGGCTATTATGTTTGGCATCCAAGTATAATGTGAAGCTAGCTACTGCTGCAGTGTTTACGTTTTAATCTGAAAAGTGAATACTGACATTATGTTTTGTTAGTAAAATTCTGTTGTGTTAATCGCTAAATGTTACTGACCATAAAAAGAAAATGTTACTGACCATGAGGTTGTTTCCAGCTCTTATAAAATCAATCCTCATTGGTTTCGGCTATGGTTCTTGTTTTCTCCGGTGCTATAACAGTAACCACATTTTTCTTCCACAAAACATGTACTACGATCGAATGTCTTAGCATACGATTAATATGCTTGATGTTAGTGTGAATATTCTATTACTCAATAAAACTGATTAATGATTAGTAATGTACAAGAAAATTATTATGTTGGTAACTGTTGGTTTGTGTTGCAAAGCACCTAATATACGGAAGTTATAAACTAGATGAATGTCTATGCATTGAACAATCATAAACTAGCTTGGAGTTAGTTACATAACGTTTTACATGTGTTGCTGGTTTCACATGCATATTTTGGTATTTATAAACTTTCTATGCGTTGCTATATATCTTGCACTAAACTACCAGCAATTTTTATATTAAGTGTACTTTTTCTTAACCATGGTTTCTTACGTTCTGGCCAACTAATCAATGGGGTTTCAGTTCACCGTGCGCCGCACAGACACAAACTAGGCAAAACCCTTTCTTTTTTCAGGAAAGTTGGTGTGGCCACGTCAGGATATTAAGTCTAAGTTTGAAAATGTTAGATGAAATCTTCATAATAACTATTTACTACTACAATATAAGTTTTAGAAATGTTTGTACACATGTTTACAAATTCCATTGAAGCATTTTTGTCATTTTACTGGCATCAACAATATAAAAAAGATGTAAGAATTGCTGCATATAATATAATATAAAGAATATACATTTTTGCAGTGTACCTCGTTGTGGCGTCTCGCAATTTCCTTAATCGGTGAATTTAACCGCCTGCTTTTGTGTTAATGAGAAATTAAATAAAATATTAGTTTAATAAGGGTGGAGGGTGTATTTCCCTCGCTTTACATCATCAAAAAACATTTCCCTTATCATTTCTCTCAACTTTCCTTCAACCACTACTAGAAAAAGGTTTATCCTTGACTCGCATTTTATGACGCACGCTACAAGATGACGCGCAAATAGCAAAGTCATAAAATAAGAGTCATAACGAGTAAATTTTTTATTGGGGATGACTCGTTTTCAGAAGCGTCATAACATAGGGTCTAATCAGTTAAAATTTAGCCTGCTAGATGACGCTCGTTTTGCTTCGTCCTAAATAGGGGTCATCTTCTATCTCCTTCATTGACATTTTCACAATCCCACCAAAATTTTCATTGCCCCGCCAATGTTTTTAAGTTATCCCTCCCAAAATTTTATAGCAAAAAAGCAGATCTGGTCTTTCTATCTCCTCCAACACTTACAAAAAAAAAAGTTAACACACACTCTCCTCCCACAGATCTGCTATCATCACCACCACCGCCCACACACGCGCCACCACCAACATACTCTCCTCAGTACACTTGCACCACTGTGCACACCGTCGGCTCTCCTCCTCCACCAGCGCCGGCTCTCCTCCTTTCTTCCTCTCTTTAGGTAAGTTTTATCTAGATATGATTGAATTATTTGAGCTTTTTGTGGTTTGGTTTGGTTTTGTTTGTATTTATGTTTATGCTTAAGTATTAGATATGATTTATAGATAGAGGGTGTTTGGTTTAGCTTATTTGTGCTATTATGAGCTTATTGGATTTTGGCTTATATTTCATACGCTTCGGCGTATTTTAAGACTTACAGTCTGATATGCTTATCATGATATGATAAATTTATATAGGTCGATAAGGCTAGAAATAAGCCGGCTTTTGAAATATAAGACGGAAATAAATAAGCTTACCAAACACCCCCAAGCTTATTTTTGGACTTACAAGATTACATGTTTTTGGATTGTGTTTCATAAGCCTGTATTTTTTTTGGCTTATTCTGAAACTTATAGAAAAATGAAACACACTTAAGCTCGTAAGCCCAAAAAAGAAGCTTAAAGGGACATTCTGTAAGACTATGTATTAGCTTGTGGGTCTGTTGTTTTCATATACTTTATAAGTTATTATTTTTTTTCCAGTTTATGAGCATTTTTTTTTAATATTTTAATCATAGTAAAGATTATAAGTTGGACAATAAGCTGAAAAAATGAGCTGAGTCATATAAGCTAGTAAACAATAAGCTTTAATAGTTTTAAGAAGCTAGAAAGTTTGCGATTCTGGTATGAACTCTGTGTGCGAGTTGTGGTAAGTGCAAAAGTAGTATATACGCAAGTGTGGTTAAGATTTTGGAGTGCCTTGGAACCTCTAATGTAGTTTCGTTGTTTTGAAACAGTTTAGGCTTTTACTATTTAAATTAGTTTTATTAGTTTATAATCACATGTCGTGTTGGAAGTTCCTTTACAATGACAAAAGTATTCTAAACTCGTTTGATACTATGCCTAATACTGATGTCAAGATATGAACTTTGGCATAGGTGTATAAGTTTATACAAAAATGAAATGTTATGTATTGTAGTTGCGTATGTGATTATTTTTGGTCAGTTTATGCTTGTTTTTGTAGGGACGTGTGAATATTAGATGGCTAACTTTTAGTTTTACCATTTTGTTATCCAGCCGAAGCAAATTCATGAGATCAAGGATTTCCTTCTTACTGCAAGAAGAAGGATTCTCGCTCTGTGAAGATCAAAAGAAGCAAGGATATTGTAAAGTTCAAGGTTCGCTGCTCAAAGTATCTCTACACTTTGTGTGTCCATGACAAGGAGAAGGCTGATAAGTTGAAGCAATCCCTTCCTCCAGGTTTGTACACTATTGTTTATTGTTTATCTTATGTTTAAAATGTTCACTAAAGCTAGTTACAAAACGTGAGACATTTTATACTACTATAGCTTAAACTGTAAATTGTGTGGGAAGTCTATCGCTCTATCCATATGGCATGATCGATGGTCTATCATATTGTCCTCTTATGTGCATTGAGTTATGATGTATTCAATTGGTCATGAGTTTTTTAAAATCCTTTGGGGTTTGATTGGCAAAAGACTGTGGAAGATTGGACAGATTGGAAAAAGTGGATGGGTAATCGTGGTGGTATTGGTATAGCACAGGATAAGAGTTGGGAATCTTGGTGGGATGTTGAACAACAACATATCAAGTATACTAACATAAGGGGAAGAATACTTGAAATTCTACTCTCACTTCGATTCTTTATTTATCAATATGGACTGGTGTATCATCTTAATATAGCACGTGGCAGCACAAGTATACTGGTTTGTTTCTTCCTTCTAGTTCATCTATTTTGTACATTCCAAAATGTGTTTTCATCAATTAATTTTGCTTTTTGGTCAGGTTTATGCACTGTCTTGGTTGGTCATGATAACCGTTCTTCTAGCCTTGAAGGTAATAACTTGGCCATTACATGTTACGAAACTTTAATGAGTTATAATGATACAAATCGATGATGCAAAAGATAACCAATTGCTCCTTTTAATACTGTAATGCCCCCAACGTGAAGCGGCAGACTAATCAATCTCTAAGGGGTTTGGATTTGCATTTCGAAACCGATTATTTGGCTTTTTAATCTTTAAATAATTAGTTTTGGAGAGTCAGTTTCATATTAGTTGCAGCAACAATACGTGATTAACAAAGAGTAATATCACAAGACTCATCTCCATATTTTTTTACAAGAATGTTATTTTTGGTCATTATAAATAATAAAATGTTACTAAACACAAATGTTTGTCTACTGCAACACATTGTATTGAAGTTGATATCTTCTTTAAGCTGTTTGAAATCACATAATCGCTTTTGTAATGCTTAATCCAGACACCCCGTAAAAACAAATTTAAACCCCATGGGGAAGGTAGTAGTGGCCTACTACCTAAAGTCTTGTTAAAGGCATTTTTACGAAGAAGAAAAAAAAAGCAGATTGGTCATAAAAGATAGTGTGGCAGAACTAAAAACACAAGTTAATTCCTGAAAATTTAAACAGTTAATGTTTATACTCTCTTTGTCAGTTGGTGTCAATGGGCAGACGAAGATTTGGAACAGACTTTCAACTCATGTTCAGGATCTTAAAGGCACTTCTATTCCTTGGATTCCTTTCAATCATGACGGTTTTATTTGTTGTATGTGGCCTCACCATCAGCGACATATTTGCTGCGTTCCTTGCCTTTTTTCCAACAGGCTGGGCATTCGTTTTGGTAAGTTGCCTTATGGCTTAGTAGCCCTCTTAGGTTGTGAGTCGGGGTGGCAATATCAACTCGTTTACTAATAAATAGATATCCGGTTATGTTCATCTCTTACGGGTCAAACAGATTGAAAATTGTCCCAACTTTACAAAATCCAAAATCATACTATTATTCAAAGATTACATTATGAATAATATAATTTATGTTTATCATTTTCATACATAAATTACACATAAAAACATCTAAATTTTTTTGATGAAAAGTGTTCTAGGTCAAGTTTAGCAATATTAGATAGTCAATTTAACCTACTTACCTATATGTATCTATTTTGTTGAGTACAGGGCCGTGCTATCTTTGCCAGTGGAAGTCCATTTGCCCCTGTTGAATATAACGGAAAGGTCTACGTATCAGGCCAGGTATGGACTTCTTGAACCTTCAAATTTATGTCACCTTCAAATTGTGTTTGATAACTCTGACAATCGTATCCCGGTAATGTTCATAATCTGTTGATGACCATATATTATTTCGTTGTATTCATGCATATGCTTAAAAAGAGAGTAGATGTAGGAGGAAAAACGCTGATACATGGAGATAGGAAAATGATCAATAAGTTTTTTAAAATTAGAAACAGCTTAGAGAAAATACGTAAAACTGTGACGATTGTGACTGATGGGGTTAGGAGATGTAAACATGTATCTTTTTGAGTGATTCATGAAGTAAAAGAGTGTGTGTTTTCAGTGAAAGCCTGTAGTGTTGGTTGCTGATATGTTTATTTCCTGTTTGAAGTGATGCTGCTGCTTTTCTTGTTGCTAGAGTTACTATTGTTGTTGTTTAGAAGGTAAGCCGAGACCCTGGAGGTCTCGGCAATGGCTTGATGTTGTTGTTGTTTGTGTTGACCGAGAACCCAAGAAACCCACCAAGGCCATTTCGGCCGAGTGTTGAAGTTTATGAAGGAAATAGTTAAACATGGAGTTCGGGCTCTCGAAAATGACAATGTAAGTAGTTAACTGTTTTAAGTAGTTTAAGTAGTAATTAACTGTTTTTAAAATGTTGTTTTATTTGACTAGATTGGTGGTGATAGCAATGAGTACACGGATGCGGATTTCGACGATATTCGAGAAGAATGGGCAATTTATGTGTCGAATTTCATTTTTAGGTAGAAATCGTATTGTAGTAACTTTAACTAATTATCGGTTTATATTTTGACATGAATTGTTATGTAATGAATTGGTAACGCAGAATTGTTATGTAATGAATTGGTAACGCATGGTTTTGATATATATGAAATGCGTTAATTTTGTACAATTATCAGGTTTATTGTCAGTAATTATGTATATTATAATCAGGTTTTAATTAAAAAACAGAAAAAATTAAAAAAAATGATTTTAAGGTAATGACTCGCAAAAACATATGTCAGAAAAGTGTGTCATAAAAGTTTGTCAAAAACTCAAAATGATTTTAAGGGTAATGACACGCAAAAGGGGTCATAAGTGCGAGTCATAGAAGGATGACGCACAAATGCGAGTCATGAATTTTTATGACGGTACTTTCCTTGACTCGCATTTGCGCGTCATAAGACCTCTTCTTGACTCGCAATGCGAGTCAAGGATAGCCCTTTTTCTAGTAGTGATACTATCTCTTTTTCATTAATTTTAGAGTAAACTAGAAAAAAACATCCATGTGGTTTACCCCGTTTCGCATTATACATCACTCTCACAAAAGTTTCAACAGATACACCATTTTTTAGTAAAAGTTAACCTATATACATCCCTCGATTAAAATAAGGACTAACGGTGCAAATTATTTCTCCGTTATCTCCTAACGAGATAGAAAATGTTTACACTGTTAGTCCTTTGTTAACGGTATTAGAAAATATCATCGTTAGTCCTCTAAGTTAACGGTAGTAAAAAAAAGAAAAAAAAAGGGAAATACACGTGTACACAAACTGAATTTTAGTGTGCACTTGATCTTCTTGTTGAAGTAGCTTTTTGTATGTGTACTGGGAAAGAAATATTAGGATAATTAATGAAATTATAAACTCAACTAAGTATAGCAAATAAAGAGATTCTAAACCATGTTGAAATTCAAAGCACGTGAAAAAATCAATAATTTTTTCAAGGTTCTCAGAAGACATCCAACAAAAGGTGATGAGCAATTCAGACTAGATAGTACATATACCTTGATAATATTGTCCCATTCTTCAAATCCAGAAATAAATAACTATAATATTAAAGTAAGAGATTGAGGATGGCAACACCAAAGTCAAGAATCCACACCTTTAAAAGTGTCCGCCTCAAGCTCCACGTTTCTCGAGTTCTAAAGGCGGCCACTGAATCAACTTCAATTCAGTAAATAGTAAGTTGACCTATAAGACAATAGGTAAATTAAAACTTTGCATTGGGATAATTTAAAACCATTGCTTAGGACTAAATACATACACATAAATAACTAGTCATATAAATGAACTTGGGTAAACATACCACATTAATACGCAACTTCGGCTCTTTAAATCCAACATTCTTGACCAAAAATTGCCTCAACTTCTTGAACCAGAGATCGCCGACAAAATCATGGCAATCATATTCCAAGCGTGCTTTTGACGGGACTTCACTCTTTTCAATAGGAAAGAACCAACCTAAATATTCTGTACAACCAAATTAAAGCAAATTGGGGGCATTGATATCAATTTTGTTCAAATCACACTTCGAATATAGCATAAATGTCCTTAAGGATTGACTTGACACATTGAAACTCTTGCATTCATCAGGAAGAAGCAAAAACAAATCTTCAAGGAAGGGGAAGTTGGATGCCAGGTGAGTTAACCGTTGCCCGTAGTAATGCAATTTTGTTAGTTTTTTGCATGCAGTCAAGTTCAAAAATGGTGGTGACCCTCTTTCATCTCGGTCACCTAAAGAAAGAAAACACAGATTTGTGTTGAAAGGTAATTGATTTTCTTGCTTTCATTATCCCAAAAACACCAAATAAATACTAATACAGATTATTCTAGAATCCCACTTGGGCTAGGCCTAGACACATACAATTGGCCGATACAAATAAATTGAGACTAATTAATGTAACTATATCTACTAATACGCCCCCGCAGTTTGAGCGGTAGGAGAGCGAACGCTCAAACTGGACCGAAAATCTTCAAATAAGGAAGACCTTGGTGAAGCTATGCATACTGGTAACGAGAAGTTACATGAAGAACTCTAACTTGTCCAGCAATAACCATATCATTGACAAAGTGAATATCGATCTCAATATGTTTAGTCCGTTGATGTTGAACAGGGTTTGCAGACATATAAACGGCACTAACGTTATCACAATAAACAAGAGTAGCAGTCGACAGAGGAGTGTAGCTCACGAAGAAGGTTACGTAGCCAAGTTGTCTCAGCGACAACGTTAGCAACACCACGATATTCAGCTTCAGCACTAGAGCGAGAAATAGTGTGCTATCTTTTAGATGACCAAGACAAAAGATTATCCCCCAGAAATACATAATAACCTGAAGTAAACCTGCGTGTTGATGGGCAACCTGCCCAATCAGCATCAGTGTAACCAACTAGAGAAGTAGTAGCGAAAACACACAACTTGAGACCAAAATCTATAGTTCCCCGAACATATCGCAAGATACGTTTAGTGCAGCAAAGTGCGGCTCCCTTGGATCATGCATATAAAGGCAAATTTGCTGAACTACATAAGACAAATTTGGACGTGTAAAAGTAAGATACTGTAGCTTCCTGCAATGCTGCAATATAAAGTAGGATCCTGAACAGGAACACCTTCTGGACCCAGTTTAGACTCTGTATCAATGGGTGTCCGAGAAGGGTTACAAGTAACCATGTGAGCACGCTCAATGAGTTGTAGAGCACACTTCTTTTGTGACAAAAACAAACTTGTAGGAGTACGATCAGCAGAAATACCAAGAAAGTAATTAAGCACCCCAAGATCAGTCATGTTAAACTCGCTAACAAAAATGATGAGGATACCGATTGTCAACAAAACAGGAGGCTGATGCATGTACACAGTCTCAGATAAGTCACCGTTAAGAAAAGCATTCTTAACATCAAGTCGTTGTATTGGCCACTAACGAGACACAGCAAGGCTAAGGACCGTGCGAATGGTGGCTGGTTTAATGACTGGACTAAACGTCTCATCAAAATCAACACCTTGTTGCGGACTACTACCATTAGCAACTAAACGAGCCTTATAGCGGCTCAAAGTCCCGTCAGCATGAAACTTATGCTTAAACAACCACATGGAGTGAACCATATTAACACCTGCGGGCCTTGGTACAAGTAACCAAGTGCCATTTTTAACCAACACATTATATTCATCGTACATAGCATTACACCAGTTTGGGTCTTTTAAGGCGTGAGACGGATTTTTAGGGATAGGAGAAATAGAAGAAGTATGTAGAGACAAGCGGTCGATAGGTTTGACAATGCCTAATTGAGACCGAGTGATCATGGGATGAGTAAGAGGAGGTTCGTGTACAGGTTCGGTGTTTGACTGGGGATTTGGAAAATTGAAAATTGGTGGTGGTAGTGGACTGGTTTGATGGGCCGACGTAGATGGGCCGCTGGCGTGGTTGTGGGCTATCGAAGTTGGGAGGGTAGATTGAGGTGAAGGTGATGGTTCGGTAGGAGTTAGGTCGTATGGCGTGCTGGGCTCTGCATTAGGGATGGCTATATTGTTAGGCTGAGTTGTTTCGTGAGTTATGGGGGGATGTACAGGGGCTGAAGCGAGGGTGCTTAGGAGGGGGAAGGTGTGGGGTCGAGTAAGGTGTAAGAAGGTGGGGGAGCAGGGTGTCATAGAACGGTATAGAAATTAGGTTTCGTCAAAAGTGACGTGTCTAGAGAGGATAATATTATTTGTTTCGAGGTCTAGGCATCGAAAACCACGATGGTAAGCGGGGTAGCCCAAAAATATACAAGGAGTGGCTCGTGGAGCAAGTTTGTGTGGGGAGTGAAGGTGAGGGTACCATAGACACCAAAATATTCGTAGGCGGGAGTAATCGGTTGGTTTGTTAAAAAGGCGAGTATAAGGTATGTCATTGTGAATTGCGGTGGAGGGTAGAAGGTTGAGTAGATAGGTGGCCATATGGAGAGACTCGACCCAAAAGGTCGGGGAAGGTGTGCTTGAAAAAGTAAAGTGCGAATGATATTGTTGATGGTTCGTATCATCCGTTCCGCCTTGCCATTTTGTTGGGATGTTTTGGGGCAAGAGAATCTAAGTTGAATGCCATGTTTGGCAAAGAGGGTGTGAAGTCGGTTGTTATCGAACTCACCGCCATGATCACATTGGAAGCTTTTTATTTCGCGTTTGAATTGGTTTTTAACATAATTACGAAAGTGCAAAAATTTATCAAACATGTCAAACTTTGAACGAAGAGGGTATATCCATAGGTAATGAGAGAAATGATCAAGGAATAATACATAGTATTTAAAACAACTAGAACTAATAATGGGATATGTCCATAAATCAGAATGAATAATATCAAAACAATGTTCAACAATAGAATCTGAACTATGAAAGGGAAGCTTCACATGTTTGCCAAGTTGGCAAGCGTGACAAAGAAGACTTTTCGTTATTACATGAAATAAAATGACTAGAGACAAGCGAACGTAGCACTTGATCACCCGGATGTCCGAGGCATTGATGCCACGTGTAAGCACTTGTCGAGAGAAAAGCAGTAGGAGAAGTTGACGGCTGGTAACTTGATATAGATCGGCCGAATTGTCACATCAAAGGGAGATATGACGAGTCAAATAATCCTTCACAGAAAAACCAAAGGCGTCAAATTCAATAGTACAATTATTGTCCCTAGTGAACTGCTGAACAGAAATGAGATTTTTAATTATATTGAGAGTTACAAGAACTTTTTGAAGATGAAGTGGGCGATGATGGGAAGGAATAATGCTATGGCCGGTGTTGGTGACGGGAATAGACTTGCCATCACCAACGTGAATAGATAAATAAGTGTTTATCAAAAATTGAGCTTGAATTACTTGCATTAAAATTTAAATGAAAAGAGGCACCTGTATCCATGTGCCAAGTCGCGTCTTTCGGCGGCATAGTGTTAAACGCACTTGGTAGAGGAGTAGGCTGGGATGCATAAATAGCCGGAGCGGGACCGAGTACACCTTGACAGGGACGTGGCAAACTGTAATGCATTTGTGGTGTAAAATGTTGAGCAACATTAGTCTGGCGGGCCACATATTGGGCTAGTGTCTGGTGTAAAATACCCATTGAAAATGAAGGAGTATGTGTCGGAGACGGATAACTGATGGGCTCGTGTATTATTCCCAAAAACCATTCGAGACATATCCGACTTGATGTTCCCACAAAGCAAACTCTTTCTTTCTTTTTGCTATCAAATAAAATACGAAGTATTAAATTAATACTAACACTATATAAAAGGCTAATTCTCTTGCCTCTCAATATACGTACACCAACATCAAATATTAATTCAAACGGCCCACGAGTTCCTTCATCAACCAATCACCTTGTATTTGTCACGTGATAGAATTTGCAATTTATGGCAGCAATAACAGATTAATACCAACAACACCATAGCGAAGAAGTTTTTTTTTTTTTTTTTTTTTTTTTTTTTTTTTTTTTTTTTTTTTTTTTTTTTTTAATCGGACAAGAGATAGAGGGAGAAGGGAATGGAGAAAAATTGGAGGAGGATCGATTTAGCTCTTGATACCATGTTGAAAGGTAATTGATTTCCTTGCTTTCATTATCCCAAAAACACCAAATAAATAGTAATACAGATTATTCTAGAATCCTACTTGGGCTAGGCCTATACACATACAATGGGCCGATACAAATAAATTGAGACTAATGTAACTATATCTACTAATAATTTGGAGCCACAATATCTATGTTCTCAATTTTAGTTCCAAAACTAATCTCAACTTGTTGAAGGTTTAGATGTCCATGCACAAAAAATCTCTTGAAACCAATAGCAATACTTAACATATTCCTCAAGAAAAGGGCAACTAGTTGTTAGACGCGTGATCATTTCCTCATTTAGTGGGATGCTAATCATATGCAATATCTTCAGAGACTTCAATCTTACATCAACCATCAAGGATGAAGGCAACTCACATTTACGTAATTTCATAGAGGTTAACGAAGATGCAGACAAGAGGATATTAGGCACACGATACATTTGACGAAGTTGTGGCACATATGACACATCAATTACCAACACCCTAACACCTTTCTCAAGAATCAATCCCAAGCATCTGTCAATAATTCCTACTTCATTAGGACCTGGGAATGATATAATGAGCTTGAATGTGTTCGCGCTTACGTTTTGCTCACAAAATCTGGATACAGTATACTCAACATACTTGAAAAAGATATCCAGTTTCTCCTTTTCTGTGTCAATAGGGATCCCAGATGATCGTATGACTTCCTTAAATTTATGGAAACTAAAATCCGAAATGGGAAAAGAAGCCGTTAATTCAAACCAGTAGTTAGACAATACACTCATCCGAACAAGCTCTTTAGGAGAATCTAAATATGAAAGTATGTGATGAATGATAAATCCAGGAAGCTCCGAAATACGATCAGTAATGTTATCCTCTATTTCCCTCCAAATTTCAATTTCGCTAGCTACAAACTAACGTTTCAATTTCCTACAAAAACATGCAAAATAAAAACAGTATCAAATTATAAACCTTTGAAACATATATGTTTTAAATATCATAATACCAACTTAACATTCGGAGAACATGTAGCTAGTATGAAGATGAACAGAATCAAATCAGGAACAATCATTTGAACAAGAACCAACTCTTTCAACTTTGACCTGAAATTGTATCCATTTTCACTCACTTATACATTTCATAATAGTAATTATGTTAAGTGATCACTAGTTTATCTATATGTGTAATACACAGGTTTATAACTAAGAACTTACAGTCAAATAGTCACTATGTATTGTGTAGAGAATATATGCTTGTAAGAGTGGTGATGTCTCTTTGTGAATGATATATCATATAAATGGAGCACCTACATTTAGACCAAGGAAATACTCGTAGAGAATCAATATTTTCAATGTATTTCTGTTATTAAAGGAGTCTATTTTTTCTGTTAGCAAGTGTACGTAAATGTAATGGAAATCCAAGAATATAAAACCATGGTAGCATTATTCTTAAAATGAGGCTTATAGATTGGGTCAGTTTGAAGTAGCTAATGTTCATACAATTTCTAATTAGTCTCGAGTCAAATTACACCTCAGTAATGGTCTGAAATTTATTTCGGAATACATAACGCATAGTTATTGCCTCGGAATATGATTGGAGCAAAAGTACAACAACATACCCATTTTGGTTCGCTACACAAGTCACTCAACCACCCATTTTCCACATCTACTCTATTTAGTTAAATTGTTATACTTTCTAACATACGAAGTCAACACATCATCCAATCTATGTGTCCACCAATTGCTGAATGAGACCCCTTGAGGTGTTACTTATACCCAAAATCCAAGCTACTCGTAACAAAAAAATTGACATGACAAGAACATAAAATATGCAACTGAGTATATGGGTAAACTAACTTTTGAACATGCTTCTTCTGTATAGGAGGTTTCAATTGTTCATATGCAATTAGCAAGATGTTTTTATCTACTATCACATTTGAGGGACACTTATGTTAGCTTATTTATTGGACTTATGTAAATATTGAAATGCCCATAAGCTACTTTTTCCGGCTTATGAACTCAATATAAGTTTTTGTAAACTTATTTGATGTGCTTATGAGCTTATTGAAAAATTAAAAACTAAATAAGCTCATTTTTGCATGGCTAATGAGCTTGAACTTGGACTTATGAACTCTAACTAAGTTATGAGGCCAAGTTGATAAACTCATAAGCCATAAAGTATAAGCTTATTGGTTTTTCAATGTTTCAATAAAATCACAAGCCCATTAAATAAAGTTAAACAAACACCTCATCAACTTGATAATAAGCTTATAAGTGGGGTTATGAGCACATGTAAAAGCTCATAAGCCGAGTAAATAAGTAATAACACAAACACCCTCTTATATAAGCTTATACGTTATAAATTTCAAATAAGCCGTAAAAAGTATGCTTAAGCCAAGAAGACATAAGCTCGTAAGCCTAAATATAAGTTTTACCAAACACCCCTTAGGATCATGTTTAGGGGATTTTTATGTCACCTTATTGTAACACCCGAATTTTTAAAGTTTCAGAAATAGAATTTTATATTGCTATTAGAAATTTGAAAAGACTATGTTAGTATTTTATATATATAAGGACTTGGTATGCATAATAGTTAGCAAAAAGGACCTCCGGTGTAATATGACTTGACTGTAGGGACTAATAGGGAAAAATAGAGTTAGAGATAGATTTACTAAATTGCCCTTATGCTTATATGACTTAATGACCAGGGAATTCACCAAATAAAACACACGTGTATGTGTGTTGTATTATACGTGGCATCTTAAGAAATAGGAGGGAAAAGCTTCATTATCCTAATTAGCCCTAGAACAATTCACAGGAAGGTATTGAGGCAAGACTTTGGTGATTTTGGGGTTAACCTAGAAGGTTCAAGAAATCTTTGTTAGTATTCAATCATCAATTCAAGGTTTGTTTACCTCTTGTATAGTTTTTATTAATTGTGATCAATTAAGGTCATAAACCTAGTTTTNATGTGGTTGTATATGTCACTACGTATCGTTCATCCGGACTTCCAAAAAAAAAATCAGTTTGTGTCGGGCGTTTCACTTATTTATTGGGCTTATGAGCTTACGCAAATCTCGAGAAACCCATAAACCCACTTTTTCAGATTATAAGTTTATCAAGTTTAAGTTCATGAACTCAAATTGACAATAAGCTAATAAGACGAAAAAGTGAGCTTATAAGGTTATGTAAAAGCTCATAAGCCTACTAAATAAGCTAAAACAAACACCTCATTAACATGATTAAGTCACCGAAAAAATGTGACATAATACAACTAACAAATGAATTTCAAATAACATAACTACCATCAATTCAAGTGTTATATTAAGTCTACGTTTTTTTTTTCTTCTTTTATTAACCATGATTTCCTTTGGCCGGCTATTAACGGGGTTTGAACTCACCGCCACACAGACGCAAACAGGGTAAAACCCTTTCTCATTTTTTTAAGGTTGGCG
This sequence comes from Artemisia annua, assembly GCA_014162995.1. NCBI lineage: Eukaryota > Viridiplantae > Streptophyta > Magnoliopsida > Asterales > Asteraceae > Artemisia > Artemisia annua. The sequence continues at coordinate 113,207 of LBNU01037318.1, read as the reverse complement.
AGGCCACATCAAGATATTAAGTCTAGGTTTGAAAAAATTAGATAAAATCTTCATAATACTAACTATTACTGCTACAGTGTATGAAATCGCCATGTGAAGCATTTAAACAAACAGTTGGCTGGTGTTCAACCCAAAAAGAAACAAACCCAAAACACAATAACAATATAAATCTATGAATGGCCTTTTTTTTTTTTTTTTTAACATCCCTCACAAATTCCACTAGCATTACTCAAATTTTAAGCATTTAACTTTAAGGAATGCATATGTATGCATTATATTATAGTAGTAGAGATGGGTCATAACTCATATAAATATGATGCTATTACTATGAAATGCTTCTGCTACCACATCCAATATCTAATTGGATAACTACTAATTTGCGATATCTAAACGACTTGCTACTAATGGTTCGATATCTAATCGACTTGTGCTACTAATGGTGCGATATCTAATCAACTTGTTACTATTGATGCGATATCTAATCGACTTTTACTAATAGTGCAATATCTAATTGACTTCTAATACGGAATTCCCTCTATAAGCGGCGAGTACTCATATGCGGCTTTTACCCTCTTGCACGGATGCAATCCGAGTTTCCATTACTACTAAAAGAGCAACATAGCTAATTCATATGTGCAAAGTTGCCAACTATGTTCTATCTTTTACATGCTCCATATGATAGATATCTAATACAATACCATACGAACATGTACTATGTGGGAGTTTTCACTTTGTGCATCTCTTAGGCACGCTAACATAACTAATGGTGCATCGCTTGGGAACCCATACATGACTAATGGTGCTTAGGCACCCATGGCATTAAGTATGAACTGTCTATATTCACTAATCATAGAAACATTCATATGTATGCTATGCATAGCTAAACAACTAATCGTGCTACTAATCTGTTACTTATCTTATGCTTGGGTTGGGCGTTCCTCATGCTTCCCACGATCACCTAAACACATGATAATCATTCTACATCATTAGAAAGTACTATTTCATCCATAACACATAAGCTTCTTCTCCAATTATTAAACTTGGTCTAAAGGAAGCATTGTGCCAAACACATCTTTATCAACTATGACTATACTCGATAATCATGAAAGCTAAGGAATTCATATCGCACTAGCCTAGCTAGGGTTTGTTTACGCTAAATACAATAATTAAAAAACCTACAAAGACATGCAAACAAGTAACAGTGTAAAAAGTGCAAGAATATAGCAATAAACTTACACGTGTCACATAACATTGAAACATAAAGAAAGGTAAGTTGTTATTACATGGCCAAAACCCTAAAAATATAAGTCAGCTACATTTGTAGTGTATTTGAGTTATATCGCTGCAGCCTCTCTTACAATCTTCTCAATGGACTGCCGTCTGTATGAATAAAAAATTTAGGATGAAATCACAAAAAGGTAATCTCATTAAGGTTGTTTAACTCATCTGTATTCCATCAAAAAGACATTTTAAAGGAAAAACAATCTTAAGGGGTTTTGAGCATGTAGCAATATTTTTACATGTCTTTATTATAAACTCACACATCGAATTTGGTTATGTCAAAATTTGAACTTAAAAAGATAGGAAAATGTGTTTAGTTGTGTTATAGGAATGGTTTTGTGTGCACTACAAGAAAAACGGGTATTTGGGTGGGTGAAAAAACGTGCCAAATACTCAAAAATCCGTGCCAAATAGCACGGCTTTGGCACAGTTTTGGCTCCGTCCTAAATATGAGGGTGCCAAATACATTTGGGTCGGGTTGAAACCGTGCTAAATAGTATTTGGCACGGTCCATGGGACGCTTTAACTTTGTTGTGCCATGAGTGAGGTATTTGGCACGGATGACAATCTTCCGTTACAAAATGGGTATTTGTCATACTTTTATATCTCGTGCCAAATGCGTATTTAGAACCAATTTATCTCCCGTGCCAAACGTGTATTTGGCACAGTTTTTATTTACCGTGCCAAAATTAACTGTGACGGTTTTATCTGCTGTGACAAACGTCTTTGGCACGGTTTCTGTTTTTGTGCCAAATGTATTTGGCGCATTTTTATCCGCCTTGCAAAAAAAAAAAAAAAAAAAAAAAAAAAAAAAAAAAAAAACATTTGGCACGCTTTTGCGTTCGTTATATAAATCATTTAGCATGGTTTGCGTAATCATTGCCAACGTGTGTTAGCACCATTTTCCGTTACAAATAGTTTTTAGTACACCATCGTATTAACCAATCATCAAGTATATGCGCAAATTTAATTCAATTGAAGCCAAAAATAAATTGAACACAGTTTTTATCAATCATCCATAAAATCAAGTCAACATGATCACTTGAATACAATAAAATAAAAAACCAATATCTCTTTTGAAGCGCAATGCCTAAAAACTATTAGGAGCACAACAACTTCATCCTTTGTTATGAACTCCCCAATATCTCTTTTGAAGTGCAAATCTGCACATAAAAAATAGAAACTTTTATATATGAAAGTTACGCATTAAACTATCATGTGAAAAATTAATAAGTTGTCAACACATTAACAGATTATGATAATGGTAAGCACATTAGAGAGTTACTAGATGAGTACCCGTGCATAGCAACGGGATTTTATAGCGACAAATAGTTTATTGATTAAAAAAAAGTTTATAGGTTATAAACGAAAAATAATAAAAGTTTGAAGATTTGAGAATTAAACATAATGTTTTGAAACCAGGTTAGACCCGGGTGGTTCAATTGGTTGAACCGTTCCGATCGAAAAACGGGTTTAAGCGTCCCGGGTCAACCCGGTTTGTGTTTTAATTGGTTGTATTTAATTTGGTAGATATGTTTTTAATTGGTTGTACAATGTGAATAAATCATTGTACTTTTAAGTAATGGATAATGTTTTGAAACCCGGTTCGACCCGAGTGGTTCAACCGGTTGAACCTTTCTGATCGAAAAATGGGTCGATTTAAACTGGGTCAACTTGCTAGGTTGGGTCGAAAACGGGTCAAATTAATCTGGGTCAACCCGCTAGGTTTGAAGCGTCCCGGGTCAACCCGATTTGTTTTTGAATTGGTTGTATTTAATTTGGTATATATGCTTTAATTTGGTTGTACAATGTGAATAAATAATTGTACTTTAAGTATTGGTGTGTTTTAATAAGAGTATTAATTACATTTCACTTTCTCTCTCATTTGACCATTGTTGAAAACTCAACATTTCACTTTTAACCATTTTTCCTTTATAAGTAGTAGAGATATATGTGGTGACTATAATTGTAAATATCGTAACAGACAAGGGTGTGTCACAAGCTAATCATTGTAAAAATGCATTATGTAAGTGAACATAAGTATTTTAATCATTGTAAAAATGTTTTGTCATCAACGATCAAAATTAATTGCTTTGATTAATCTAATTGCATGTGTTTTATGTAAGAAAATAACTCAACTCATAATGGTCAAAACAAACATCACACTTCAAGAAACAACAATAAACATGAGGCCTCGAGTGAGTATAAAGGAACAACAATTGAAAATATAATGTACTTAGTTCCAGATAATAATCATTTGGAAAAACTCTTACAGAGTCCATGAACGGATATTTAGTGTTTATGTCTGCAAGTCCTACAAAAGTGTCATTTGTTATTTCTGGAAGAAGCATTTTTTCTCCTCTTTTCAGTTCTTTTGGGTCTTATTTGTCAAATACTTAGTAATAGTTAATCATTTGAAAGTGGTTTTAAGGCTGATCTTAGTGTGGGTAGATCAGCTGATGGATTGAAGTCAAGAGTTTTTATGAAGCTGATGAAAATACTATCAAGTTGAAGAAGACATTTTATCAACTCAATGATTGAAGACAGTTTTCAGCTCAAGCTAAAGAATAGAGTTTTCAGCTCATGCTGATAAACTGAAGTGCAACTCAAGATACCTGGATGCAAGATGATTCAGAAAACTCTAGATTATTTTATAATGTATTATGAAGACTTGCAGGAGCTAGGAGTAAACGACTCAAGGGATAGGGATCAGTTTCGAATCTCTACAGGAATAAGTTTCCTATTTGTATACAAATTCCTAGCGTGCTAAATACATGTTGGGATTTTTTGGTTTTGCTCTGTGTTTAAGTTTTACCATGGGGATATATATGAAATTAAATGGTGGTCTATATGGAAGATGAACACACGCTTTGAATGTGTCCATGTGGTATGTTATGTTCATCCGTTATCTAATGGCTTTTGCTGTCATAATAATTAGTGCAACATAATGGTACTTTGTGGACTTTAGTGGCCAAAGATATATCCTATGAAACAATGTCAAACTAGCAACTTAATAATAAACAATAAGTGGACAATCGGTAACGATGAACGACTAATGAAGTAAACGCTCCATATATATAGAGTCAATATACTTAAAGTTCAAAAAGCTGAGTAAATATGAAATAATTAATCACTCCAACATGCTAAAGTTAATCAGTTCTCATTCGTTTCTGCGATTGATTCCCCCAATACTCACAAAAAGCCTAAATCTTTATCTGCGATACTTTCATCCTCGCTGATGGATTCACTTACTTTTGACGGTTTCCTCTTCCTGCTTCTTGAGCAACTGTTTGCATATTGAAAAAGATGGAAATAATGTGTTATACACGCGTGCATAAAGATTACCTGATACAGTAACAAATAGGAAAGAAAGATAGTTTACCTTTTATTTTTTACGAAAGTGATTGTTTGTTTTGATCCATCACGAGGTAATGCTTTTAACAATGTAGACAAGTCACTGAAGTTCATTTTGGCTTTGGAAGAGGATGACGACATCAGAAACTGAATATTAGTGTGCGCTTGATCTTCTTGTTGAAGTAGCTTTTCATAAGTTTTCTGTGAAGGAAATAATAAGATTCAGTTATTAATTGCAAAGAAAAAAGAATCATACCATGTTGAGATTCATAGCAAGTGAGATAGACAATCATCGTTGTAACCTTCTGAGAAGACCAATAAATAAATTGAAGATTTCAGAAAATATAGTACATGTGCTACTTACCTTGACAACACTCTCCCATTCTTCAAATTTAAGTAAAGAAAAGTCTATTATTAGAGTAAGAGATTGTGGACGGCAACACCAAAGTAAACCATTCACAACACGTAAATAAAATTTTACTATTTCAAACTCTTTTGCCTCAAGCTCAACGTGCTCGAATTCTATAGGCGGCCACTGAATCACCTCCCGTTCAATAGGTTCTACGCAACCCTATAAGACAATGGGTAAATAAGTTTGCATTAGGGTTCTTTTATATCATTGTTTGGGATTATGTACAAACACATAAATGACTAAATAACTAAATTGGGTAAATACATTACCACGTTAATATGCAACTTCAGCTCTTTGAATCGAGTTTTCTTGTCCAAAAATTGCCTCAACTCTTGAAACCAGTGATCATTAATAAAAACATCGCAGTCCCATTTAATACAAGCTTTTGAAGGAGCTTGATTTGTTTTCATACGAGAGTAGTTACATGAATCGTCTGTGAAACCAAATAATTGTAAATTGGGGGTATCGACATCAATTTTGTCAAATTCACACTTCGAATCTAGCATAAATGTTCTTAATGAATGATTTGACATATTCAGTCTCTCGCACTCGTCAGGAAGGTGCAAAAACAAATCTTCAATGAAGGGGAAATTGGATAACATGCCAGGTAACCCTATTCCGTGGTAACACACTTTTGTTAGTTTTTTGCATGAAGCCAGGTTCATAGATGGTGGTGCCTCTTTATCATCCGTATCATCCGAATCACTTAAACAAATATAACATAAATTTGGAGCATCAATTTCTATTCTTTCAACTTCACGTCTACACTGAATCTGGACTTTTTGAAGGTATAAAAGTCCATGTACACAAAATCTTTTTAAACCAACGCAATAGATGACAGCTAATTCCTCAAGAAGAGGGCAACTAGTGGTGAGACGCTTGATTACTTCATCATTAAGCGTGATCCAACTAAGGCATAACAACTTCAAACACTTGAACTTGACATCAACCATCAAGGACAAAGGTAACACACAATTAGATAGTGTCAAAGATGTTAATGAGGTGGCAGTTAAGAGTATGTTAGGCACACAATACCTTTGATGAGGATGTGACGACAGATGAGCCCAATAATTTATATTAATTACCAACACCTTTACACCTTTCTTAATAGTCATTTCAAGGCATCTGTTAATAATGTCTACTTCTGTAGGATCCAAGGATGATGTATTGAGGTTGAATGTGTGCACGCTCACATTTTGCTCATAGAATCTGGATACGGTATACTTAACATACTTAAAAAAAGTATCACTTATATCTTTTTTAGTGTCATACGGGATCCCAGATGATTTTAAGACTTCCTTAAATCTAGAAAAATTGAATATCAAAATGGGAAACGAAGCCGTTATTCCAAACCAGTAGGTAGACAATATACTCATCCGAACAAGGTCTTTAGGAGAATACAAATATGAAAGTATGTGATGAATGATAGATTCAGGAAGCTGTGAAATCCGATCCCTTGTATCTACTATTATACTCTCCATCTCCCTCCTAATGTTGATCGCGCTAGTCTAGCTACGGTGTGTTTCAAGAAGCCTACAAAACCATGCAAAATAATAATAATAATAATAATAATAATAATAATAATAATAATAATAATAAAAAAAAAAAAAAAAAAAAAAAAAAAAAAAAAAAAAAAAAAAAAAAACAGTATCAAAAGTGCAAGAATATATATCAATAAAATTGCACTTATGGCAGTGAAGAGAAGTATATGGATATTATACGTCCTAAGCCCACATATTAAGTCTAACTTTAAAGTGGATGGAGTAAACTTCAATTCTTCATATAGTCTACTACAATTCCAAACCAGTCGACAAGTAGTCGCAAAGTTGTGTTTTCTTAAAATATGTTGTGATATAGACATGTTTGATTGAAAGTAGGGTACTAGTTCCATTAAAAACTCTTGAACAAACACTTGTGTTTAAACCAGAAAAAGATAAAAAGAACTGACCAAAATCACAATAACACCAATGAGAGTGATCAAACATACAAAAACAAAACAGTATAAAACCTAGAACAAATTATAAAAATCCATACATAAAGTTAAGGAAGATACATATGCAATGTTTTTTAGTTTACCTCTTTGTCGCCACTTTCAGAATTTTGTTGCCTAACTGGCTGCTTTTTTGTGAATGAAAAAGTGAAAAGAGGACATAATAATTATAGGCAAATTATTGTTACCAAAATACTAGTTGTTCCATGTATAGCATTTGAAGTCGATTCAAATTAATTGTCCAATGACAAGAGTTTGATAAGTATATATAAAACTTACCAAAACAATGGCATATCCCTAATCAAAATTAATAAGGGCACGATACACATGAATGGAATTAATTTGGTTAACATATATCTAAAGGTGTTTGTGTTAGCTTGATTTTTTGATCTATGAGGTTAACTTTTTTTATTTATTATAAGGCACTATTTTGCTACCTTTCGTCTCATTATTTTACTCACTGAATAGTGTTGTAAAAATTGACTTAGACAGTCGAGTAATCGGCGCCTAGGCGTTAGGCAAGGATTAACCAACTGGATTTATACTAATCGGTCTTATCAATCGGATTGGTCCAAAATCGGACAACGTATTGATTAATCGGATAAAAATCGATCAAATCGGGCATAAATCGGTCAAATCATACAAAAATTGGCTAAATCAGCCCAGTTGGTTAATGCGTGTCAACTTTTTCCAAAAATTAACATTGAGGTTTTTAATTCAATATACCCCAAATTTTTTACAAAATCATTCAAAATGTGAAGGTATGTTCGTTTTTCTTGTTTTAATCGAATGTTAATGACACTAACTGAATTCGGAAATTGATTTTCCGAAAATTAATTGAATCATTTGAACTTTGAACCTTAAAGTATTTTGAAGCATTTTGTTTAGGTTATATAAATAATCTCAAAAACTTCTAATTATACACATAAAAAATCCAATCTGATTAATCACTAGGCTGTACCTGACCTCTCGGCTAACGCCCGGCCATTTTCTTAATTAATTTTAAATCATTTAAGAAGTTCATCTATTTTTTTTTTTGAGAGATTAGGTGCCTTATCATTAGGCAATTCTCTAATGTTTACCAAATGAAAGTTGTATGACAACTAAAAAACTCCATAAATAAAATATAAAATCTGCACGAAAGAATAAAACAGTCTAACAAGCAATCCAGGTGGCAATAATACACCCGGCACTGTCATCATCATCATCCAAATCGTCTACTTTTTCCCCCACTCCATTTTCCCGATCCCATTTTTCTTCAATTCTCATTATATAATCAAATGCACTTCTAATTCTAACAAACACACACACACAATGACGTCATCAAGTTCTGGTAACTCAATACCTGCACCTGGTAACAACACTTTCATTTAATTTTATAAAATTATTATCATTACGTAATTTAATTTTATAAAATTTATTGTTATTATTGTGTAGATGCGATTCAGGTATTGGTACAATCGCTTGCGGATGAATCGGTGATTGTTAAACATGCCTCTATGGCTTCTCTTAAATCACTTGCCCCGTTGTAAGTCTTTTTTATTTATATAATAATTAGTTGAAAATGTTTCACAAAATTCTTTAGCGCGCATTAATCTAATCATCTTATTGTGTCTACTATTGCTGACGCGGCACTGGTCATTTAATAGACGATAGGAAGACGATTAGGCGGTCCGCCTAATCGTTATACTATTAGTTATTGTATGTTAAATGACATGTGCCACGTAAGCAATAGTAGAAACAATAAGATGATCAGATTGATACGCGCTAAAAAAAATTTGTGATACATTTTCAACTAATTAGTTAAAATTGTATTCGACTTGTCACAAAATTCTTTAGCGTGTATCTATCTAATCATCTTATTGTGTCTACTATTGTTGACATGGCACTCGTCATTTAATAGACGATAGGAAGACGATTAGGCGGTCCGCCTAATCGTCATACTATTGATTATTGTACGTTATATGACGTGTGACACGTCAGCGATAGTAGACACAATAAGAAGATTAGATTAATACGTGCTAACAAATTTTATGTTGAGTTGTAACAAAATTCTTTAGCGTGCATCAATCTAATCTTATTGTTTGTGCTATTGCTGGCGTGGCACTAGTCATTTAATAGATGTTAGGAAGATTAGGCGGTACGCCTAATGTTACCAGTAAATATTGTATGTTAAATGACATGTGCCACGTCAGCAATAGCAGAAACAATAAGATGATTAGATTGATACGCGCTAAAGAATTAGTTGAAAATGTATCTGACTTGTCACAAATTCTTTAGCGTGCATTAATCTAATCTTCTTATTGTGTGTACTATTGCTGATGTGGCACTGATCATTTAATAGATGATAGGAAGATTAGGCGGTACGCCTAATGTAAATATTGTATGTCAAATGACATGTGCCACTTCGGCAATAGTACGCACTATAAGAAGATTAGATTGATGCGTGCTAAAGAATTTTGTAACAAGTTGGATACATTTTGAAACTAATTAATCGTTTAATATATATGTGTGTGTAGATTTGGTGAACTGAGATTGAATTTGTTGTTGTGGATAATGTAGGAATCCGCTACTGGTGCTTGATTGTTGCTTGACGGTATCGAGAGGCGGTCGTCGGGTAATTTTGAATTGTTGTTGTTATTATGTTTATTATATTAGAAGTTGTGCATCGATAGGATTGGTTGTTAGAACTTAAAACTGTTTATAGGTTTTTGCGGTATGAATTATGATAAGCGAGATAAGTAGTTTAATGAGTGTTTGGGATTGGCTTTTAGATGGTGTTTGGCATTGCCTTTAAGTGAGCACTTCTAAACTGGTTGAAAATAAGGAATACATGAAATAGTCTTTGGAAAATGAATACAACGAGCCAAATCTTTTCTTTTCTTAAAATTTTCAATTTATTCTACCTAAGTGATCATAGAAACTGTAGCTTTAGAAAAATAGCATTCATCAAGTTTGTAGGGTTGGTTATATGGTTAGTCGTCAAGTATAATAAGTTTTGGGTTAGATATGATGATAATAAGATAATTTTAGTTTTNCAACTAATTAGTTGAAATTGTATTCAACTTGTCACAAAATTCTTTAGTGCAACGTATCAATCTAATCATCTTATTGCGTCTACGATTGCTGATGTGGCACCGGTCATTTAATAGATGATAGGAAGATGATTAGGCGGTACGCCTAATGTTACTAGTAAATATTGTATGTTAAATGACGAGTGCAACGTCAACAATAGTAGAAACAATAAGATGATTAGATTGATACGCTGCGCTGAAGAATTAGTTGAAAGTGTATCTTACTTGTCACAAAATTCTTTAGCGTGCATCAATCTAATATTCTTATTGTTTCTATTATTGCTGACGTGGCACCGGTAATTTAATAGGCGATATTAAGACTACTATTAATTGTTGTATGTTAAATGATGTATGCCATGTCAGCAATAGTATAAACAATAAGATGATTAGATTGATACGCCGCGCTAAAAAATTAGTTGAAAATGTATCCTGACTTGTCACAAAATTCTTTAGCGCGCATCAATCTAATCTTCTTATTGTGTCTCCTATTGCTGACGTGGCACTGGTCATTTAATAGATGATAGGAAGATTAGGCGGTACGCCTAATGTTACTAGTAAATATTGACATGTGCCACGTCAGCAATGGTACGCACTATAAGAAGATTAAATTGATGCGCGCTAAAGAATTTTGTAACAAGTTGGATACATTTTGAAACTAATTAATCGTTTAATATATATGTGTGTGTAGATTTGGTGAACTGAGATTGAATTTGTTGTTATGGATAATGTAGGAATCCACTACTGGTGCTTGATTGTTGCTTGACGGTATCGAGAGGCGGTCGTCGGGTAATTTGAATTTTTGTTATTATGTTTATTATATTGTTTGGTTACTTGACGATTTGTGTCGTTTTAGCAGTTGTGCATTGATAGGATTGTTTGTTAAAACTTACAACTGTTTATGTGTTTTTTCGTTATGAATTATGATAAGCGAAGTAGTTTAATGAGTGGTTGGGGTTGACTGTTAGATGGTGTTTAACATTGCCTTTAAGCGAGCACTTCTAAACTGGTTGAAAATAAGGAATACATGAAATGGTCTTTGGAAAATGAATACAACGGACCAAATCTTTTCTTTTCTTGAAATTTCCCATTTATTCTACCTAAGTGATCATAGAAACTGTAGCTTTAGAAAAATAGCATTCATCAAGTTCATAGGGTTGGTTAGATGGTTAGTGGTCAATTATAATAAGTTTTGGGTTAGATATGTTGGTAATAAGATAATTTTTGTTTTATCTCTAATAAGCACTTTAAAGTAAGCATGTACCAATCCCCCACCACAATATAAGTAGATAGACGAAAGCAGTTTGGATGATCTAAGTGGATAAGCTAAACTATTTATAGGTTAAACCAGACTATTTATTTAAAACAGCGTATTCAAAGCAGGAATAAGGAGATAGATTACTGATTAATAATTTGGCGGCAAAGTACATTATGTATAGTAATTGCATACATCTTACTAAAAGGTTAGTTGAACTTTGTTTGTGTTACATGCAGCGTTTTGGGAATATTGGTGGTGTATTTCAAGTAATGTCGATTGCAATAGGTGCCCTGGAAGAAGCGGAAGTAGACAGTGTTTATATGGCTAAACTTGCCAAACTTGCTACTGCAGAGATCATTTCATCGAAGGTGATCATTCATTGACTCTTTCCAGTATTATTTCTCTGATGGTTAACAGTAGAAAATTAATAGTTCAATGCTCTTAAAGCACGTGTGGAGTGACTAGCATACCACATTCATAGACTACATAGCTTACAGGGTAGATATGCTTTTGCACAAACTAAGGGTGCGTTTGGTATACCGGAATGGGAATAAAGGAATGAATTTTCGTTCCAATAATGATGTTTGTTTGGAACTTTTGACTTTTAAACTAGAAAAGATATACAAATATGTTCTATACTTATAGTAATCAAATTGATAGGATATGATAGTTTGATTCACGGGCCCGCATTCTTCCTCACATTATTAACAAAATAATCAAATATGATAAACAAACCAAACAACAATATTGGATATGATTACTTAACTTATATCTATTCCCATTTCACCTTATACCGAAACTCATACCGATTGTGATTCATGAGAGCAAACCAAAAGGACCCTTAACTGATCTACTACTATCTGGGTATTAGTTTTACAAGTTTAACATATAAATTCAGACCCATATATTTCTGCAGCTGACAACACTTGTTTTAGCGCCCCTGTGGTTTTGGGTCATCTTTTGCTTTTGGATGAATAAGAAAGTTATCTTTATCGGCCTGGGCTTAGTTTTGATATGTTATGCTATTGGCTGGTGTTTGCTTTCACAGAATGCTGCATATGTATTTATCTTTTAACATGTCATGTAGGAAATAAAAGCTGATTGGCAAAGGGCTGCATCTTCTCTACTTGTTGCAATTGGTTCTCATTTACCAGACCTGGTAAGTTCATATGCTCTTGCAGTTCATTAAAAACTGTAAAACTGCGTCACATGCATTAGTGAAATTGAATTAAGCTTATAATATACTCTCTACCTATAGCAACGAAACACATTTTTAGGGCACGGCTTAGAATTTGTGAAATTGACTGCCTTTGTAAATCCATACCGCAACTTGACCTGGTTGTAATCCTTGGAAAAAAACCACATGAACAAACTTTCAAGCACTTATTAGGGTTTCAAGCAGCAAAACAAACACTGATTCATGTATGATGATAGTTTTGTTGTGTATAAACTGATTAAGAAAGCCAATTGTTTGAGTGTGTAAATTTTGATTACTAGCTGTCATGAGGTCACAATGCAAGCTTGTTATGATTTCAACAGTAGCCGTTGCTCCATTAGTGGTTGATTCAATTAGTTTTGGTCAGTGTGATCACAATGTGAAAGTGACAACCCGTTGTACAGTATTTGCAATGGTGGCAGCTGCATTCTTGTGGCAACTGGGTTTTAATATATTGAGAATGTGTACGAATTTTCACATTTCTGCTATAAGTTAGGGATTCCGTTTTGATATGCTCTTCTGCAACTGGACTTTTTGCTAGATAAAGGCCTCCCATTATTGCCTGAATCGGATTTAAGCTTTCTGCATTTTGATTTTGGTTTTAAGTTACTGTTTTTGATCTGCATTTTAGGAATTGTTTTGGTTTTATAAGTACTTCTAGGAGCCACTAAAAAGCACATTCGAGTCTGAAGTCTGCATATTGGTCTCCTTTGTGCTCTGCTGTAGCGGCGTGAAATATATATATATATATATATATATATATATATATATATATATATATATATATATATATATATATATATATATATATATATATATATATATATATGATGTATCCTTTTAAGTTGAACTCAGAGGATGGCATCTAGGCTCCATCCTAGAACATGTGCACCTGAAAGCCATTACTAAAGGTTTGAACTAAACTTGCAGAGCAATATCAGAGTGACTAAGCTCAGTTATTTAAATTAGGATGTTACTGATTTGGGAACCTTTCAAGTTGACAACCTATTTGTCCATTTTTATGCATCAAAATTGTTGATGCTATATTTTTTTGTCCACATGATTCCCCTATTACACTGTTAGTTATGGGTATCTTAGACGTGTGTCAAAACACCTCCAACAATGGTCGCAGTGTGCTTTTGCCTAGAGCACTTAGATAAGTGTAAATAGGGTTCAACTAGGTCAATAGCTGGAGAACATGGGTTTAACTTTGATATTTGGTTGGAAGCCAAAATTTAGTTAACTCCAAAACTTACGCATTTTTCCTACGGATCTGCCTTGCCTATTGTACGCAAGAAAGGGCTATGAATCCCTTGACAACGTACCCTAATCCAACCCCATGGGGGGCAGTCTAGTGGTAAGGGCTTGGGAGTCCCAATAAGAGGTCTCAAGTTCAAATCCCGTTAGCTGCAAACTCTTTAGGGCCACCCGCCCTACGCATATATTCCACAACGGTGGAGGGCTTGTGATTTACTAGCCTTAATGGGTCTTGCAGGGTGGTCTAAGGAGTCCGGGGCTTACCTGCCAGGTCACCAAAGGTGGCTCTGGTGGGATTTCCCTCATACCCAAAAAAAGGACCCTAATCTGTTGATCTTCATAATCTTTAAATCAATGAATTGTTGATAAAGAACATGGATGAGACTAAACAATATAACCCTAATCTACCTTAAATGTCAAAACTAAGCATATGATGACTTTAAATGTCATCTCAGTATCAAATGAGTGAACAAGTAGATAACTTTGGAGCATTGTTATATGGTCATCCTTTTGGTATGTTATAATTTGATACAGAACATATATAAATTGACTACCATTATTCTTTCATATTTTTTTCCTGTTCCAAAATGTATGCTCAAATTTGTGAGTCAATTCATTGCAGATGATGGAAGAAGTATATTTTTACTTGTCCGCACAGAATTCAGCTTTGCCAGCTATGGTCCAAATACTTGCGGACTTCGCCACTTCTGATGGTTAGTCCTCTGTCCATCTTTCAGCCTTTGTAGCGAGCCATCTTCTGAGTGATTAAAAATTGCGTGATAAAACTGAATGTCTATTGGTTTTATGAACATTTAATTGAAGCTCTTCAGTTTACGCCAAGAATTAAAGGTGTGCTTTCTCGAGTTCTTCCTATTCTGGGGAATGTCAGAGATCAGCATCGGCCAGTATTTGCAAATGGTACGCCGAAAGAACCTCATTATATAGGAATTGCTGTCTCAGACTGTTACTTATGTTACATTATCATTTGAGATTTATATAAAACACTGATAGTTTCAGTATCATGTTATTCTGTGTATGTTTATGATAATTTGGTTTTTGTCTTTTCTTTTTCAGCTTTCAAGTGTTGGTGTCAAGCCTGTTGGCAGTACAGTGTGGAATTCCCTCTTTCGTCAATTCTTGATAGTGATGTCACGTGAGATATTAGTTTGCTTGTTGGTGCTTGATGTTATGATGCACTTTGTTTTCCTTTCTTCCTGATGATTCTAGTTTGCTCAAGTGCAGGTCATTTCTAAATTCAGCCTTTGAGCTTTTATTACAGAATTGGGCAACTTCACGAGATATCAAGGTTTGGAATCATGACTTTATCAGAAACTTGGGCCTGAAGCCATGAATATGTGATTATTATTAAGTCAAATGGTTTCACATGCTCTGAAAGTTTTGTGTGTGTGTGTGTTTTCTTTTTTTTTTTTTTTTTTTTTTTTTTTTTTTGTGATAATGTTACAATTACATATACACAAAAAAACAAAACAAAGATGATCAGTGTAACTTACAACCCAATTAATTGAATGAAACTCTTGGTAGCGCTTCAACAGATGTTCTTGTAACAAGACCAACCACTTGACCCAATGCCTTCACAGCAGGATCCGCACGAAGTAACCTGATGCCAGAAAATTATAATATAAGATTAAGAAAAAAAAAAAAGAAAAAAAAAAAAAA
>LBNU01037318.1:76447-97563 GCA_014162995.1 Artemisia annua | reverse complement strand
TTTTTTTTTTTTTTTTTTTTTTTTTTTTTTTTTTTTTTTTTTCTTAACCTAAATATAATCCCTGCATCAGGTTAGGACTTCTGCTGTTGAAGCATTGGGTCAATTGGTTGGTCTTGTTACAAGAACATTGTTGAAGGCCGCTTTACCAAAGTTCATTCCAATTATATTGGATTTGTAAGTTACATGATCATTTGTTTTGTTTTTTTGTGTAGTATGTAATTGTAACATTTATACATTTTGGTACACAGGACCATTTGTGTAATTGGATGATGAAACTGGAATCTTGAGGATTGATTCGTTTTCTTTTCTCTGTTATGCAGATATAGAAGAGATCAAGATATTGCCTTTTTGGCTACATGTAGTCTTCACAGTCTACTGAATGCCTCTATACTTTCTGAAAACGGTCCCCCTTTACTTGATTTTGAGGTTAAGCACTATCTTGTTGTGTTTGCCCTAGTGATGGTAGAGATATTGCTGAACGGCTAATTGTTCAATGATGATCCTTCTATGTTGATTTTCAGGATCTCACAGTTGTTTTGTCAACACTTCTTCCGGTTATTTGTAGTTATACCGACAGCAAAGAGCGTAAAGATTTCCCAGTTGGCCTCAAGGTGCTGTTTTATCATTCACTTTACAAAATTCAATATCGAGAATGTTTTCTTTTGATGATTGTAAATTAATCCACTAAAAATGTATAGTTTGCAAGTTTCATTCAGAGGTTTGTGCTGTTTGATGACCTTGAAGGCATGGTTAAATTGCTCAAAAATATTTTTATGTTATTTTTACACCAATCTTTTTCTGAATATTTATCGACCAGGCACGTAATGTGATAAGATTGACCGACTAGTAGTCTAAATTCTAAACGCCGTTTATTAAGGTTGACCAACTAGTAGCTAAACTGTCTCAGGTTTAATGAATGCTTGGTCCAATCTTTTCTATAACATCTTGACTGAATTTGTTGCAGACATATAATGAAGTTCAGCATTGCTTTCTTACTGTTGGGTTGGTGTATCCGAATGAATTATTTACCTTTCTACTAACTGTGAGTGCCATAATTTCTTCTTGATATCATACTTTCCAAAAGCGAGACGCAAACTGTTTCTTGATAAATTGAAATGTGTCTTTCCTTACAGAAATTCAAGCTGAAGGAAGATCGAATCACTTTTGGTGCTCTCTGTGTCCTTAAGCATTTGGTGCCTAGGTTCCCTCTCGTTCTCTCTCTCTCTCTCCTTATCTTTCTTTCCTTCATGAATTAAATTTGCGAATGGTGCTAGAAGTATGCATGACTGTAAATTAGTTACACTGCAAAAAATGTAATAGTAATATGAATTGAAAATGTAAAAAGTAATAAGTGGCATCTGTAAATTATTTATCTCTTTTTTACTCCCATTATTGGATGTTTCTTACTAGGTTATCTGAAGCTTGGCATAACAAAAGACCAATACTTATAGAATCCATTACATTATTATTAGAGGAGCAAAATTTGGGGGTTTGTAAAGCACTTGCAGAGGTATGTTTTTATTCTGTTATTGGGCTTACATGTGGTTTGTAGTTAAACCGTAACTTTACTTGTTCATCTTCCAGCTTATAGTTGTAATGGCTTCCCACTGTTACTTGGTTGGTCCTTCTGGGGAGCTATTTGTTGAATATCTTGTAAGACATTGCGCCATGTCAGATCAAGAAATAGACAACCTTGTGACCTCGAAGGATTTATTCAATCCTACCAACCTATATTATTCATTTCAGCAAAAGAGATCAGAGGTTTGTATCTTGTCTATTGCGAATTACTACTTGGTTTTATAAATTCTGTTTTGAGTATGAAGCCCACTAAGTAGTACCTTATGTACCATTACAGGTTAAAATAGGATCTGATCGTCCAACAGAATTAAGGGCAATATGTGAAAAAGGTCTCCTTTTAATAACTATAACTATTCCTGAAATGGAGGTAAAGTAATTTGAACCCTTGTTGGTCTTTATTCTCCGGTTAAAGGAGTTTTATGATTATCAAGATTTCTAGATAATTATTAGTCTAAGTTGACAACACCTTTGATGTGAATTTGCAGCATGTGCTTTGGCCTTTCATGTTGAAGATGATTATACCTCGTTTATACACCGGTGCAGTTGCCACGGTAACTTTGAAATTTGAATCTATTTATATATATGATAAATAAGTGTTTAAGGTTTATATTTAGCATGCTCTACTTCAATGATGCATATGAATAATTGTGATATTCTTGAATAACTAAGCCCTTTTACAGGTTTGCAGATGTATATCTGATATGTGCAGACATAGATCAGTTCATAATGATAAGATGATGCGTGAATGTAGAACCCGTGTTGATATCCCACGCCCTGAGGTACCTCATGAATCATGATTACTAACTAGATACATGCATGCCTGTAATATTCAAATGAAAATGAATGAATTAAATCACACATGTAGGAGCTTTTTGCACGTCTAGTTGTGCTGCTTCACAATCCTCTTGCAAGGGAACAGCTTGCTACTCAAATATTAACAGTAAGTCTTTCTGTTAATAATTTCATGTAACAGCTATATATGTTGCAGATTAACATATACTTCGTATTTGTGCTTGCAGGTGCTGTGTTACTTGGCGTCTCTGTTTCCAAAAAACATAAACTTGTTCTGGCAAGATGAGGTACCGAGTATGTAGTCAATAGGAAACTTTTCAAAAATAGCCAAAACTATATATGGGTTTTGACAAAATATCCAAAACGTTTGTGTTTATACCAAAATAGCCATCGCTTCTGCTAATTTTTGGGAACACCTCTTTATTCAGAATAAGCATTTTGGAATACTTTTTCTGAATCTTTCATTTTTTGTTGCGAATTTTGACTTGTTTGCGAAGTTAATGGCTATTTTGGTATAAAAACAAAATTTTGCATATTTTCATACTTTTCCAACTTTTCTTTATTTTAATAATGTAGTTCTTTACTTATGGGTGGCCTATGGATCTGACTCATTTAGAACTCATTGGGTTTAACATGTTTGTTGTGTTCAAGATCTAATAGCATTCCTATATGTATAAGGTTGATTAAATTATACTTTGACCTAACTCTAACTCATACATTGTTTTGGTAAGCTCTAGATTCCAAAAATGAAAGCATATGTCAGCGACACAGAAGACCTTAAAGAAGACCTTTGTTATCAAGAGACATGGGATGATATGATAATCAGTGTACGTCGTATAAATTCCTTACCACAATATGTAATATAACATGAACGTTCAGAGTTTTCTCGTGTTAATTGATTTAGAAAATCAAGTCATCGTTTTTCTGTTACAGTTTCTGGCTGAAACATTGGATGTAGTCCAAGATACCGATTGGGTAATTTCTTTAGGAAATGCGTTCGCAAAACAGTATGAACTTTATACTGCTGATGACGAGCATTCTGCCCTACTTCACCGGTATTATTTGCTGATATAATTTTGTAACTTTTAATTTCATTGGATTACTATATTGTGTATCCTTATTTTGTTGTAAGTGGCTTATTGATATGTTTATCTTTTATAGATGTCTTGGTATACTTCTTCAAAAAGTCGATAATAGGACTTATGTCCGTGATAAGATTGACTGGATGTACAAACAAGCAAATATTACCATTCCTGAAAATCGGCTTGGTTTGGCGAAAGCAATGGGATTGGTATGCATACTGAATATATTACGAGTGAATATGTTAAACACGTATAATGCGAGTAAATGAAGACCAAATATAAGTTGTTGATACCAATTCCTTGCCAGGTTGCAGCTTCACACTTGGATACTGTCTTGGATAAACTTAAAGAAATTCTTGATGATGTCGGGGAAAGTATTTTCCAGAGGTATTTGCTAACTGGATGATCAGTTTCATGATTAAAAAGTACTACAGTTGTATATCTTTAATTATTCCTGTATATTGCAGTCTACATAAAGTGAAAAAAACCTTCAATTAATTATAGTCCTAATAATGCTTTTCCACAAGGTTTTACTGATGTATTAACTAAATAAGATACAATCGAATATGTTACTCTTATTGTTGTAAAAACTTACCATAAAGTCAGAAGCTACTATGTGCTTTTGGCTGTTTAGTTTCATATAATTTCACAGTTTTTAACAATGCGAGACTGTTTGCATTGCAGAATTATATCCTTTTTCTCAGATAAAAGCAAGATTAAAGATTCTGATGACATTCATGCCGCATTGGCTCTGATGTATGGATATGCTGCAAGATATGCTCCATCAACTGTAATTGAAGCCAGAATAGATGCACTTGTGGTAAAGATCTCATTAAATTAGGGGTCTTGGATTTTATCTGTATATTTTAATGTCATTGACTTTTAGCTGCCTTTTTTCAGGGCACTAATATGCTGTCTCATCTTTTAAATGTACGTCGCCCTAGTGCAAAGCAAGCTGTTATAACTGCCATCGACTTACTAGGTTTGTCAAAATCTTACATGTTCTTTAAGTTTCTTAAGTGTGACCTGAATGCTGTTTTCGTGATCATATATACAATTGCCATTATTCAAATATAGTTTCTTCATAAGCTGCTCTATTCATTGTGTGATTTATATACTCATTTTTCGCATCAAAGATGATAAACACTACATGATACAGGCCGTGCTGTCATTAATGCTGCTGAAAGTGGAATATCATTCCCGTTGAAAAAAAGAGACCAGTTGCTTGACTACATATTAACTCTGATGTGTCGACATGATGAAGAAGCTTTTTCTGATTTAAGTGTTGAGCTCTTGCGCACTCAGGTTTTTAACGCTCTCTGTATATATTTAAAATATAATTATTTTCTAATTACCATCAAGGCAATCTGATACATGTTTATTCATTTATTTTTGTTGCATGTATTTTAGGCCCTTGCTTTGAGTGCTTGCACCACTTTGGTATCAGTGGATCCAAAGTTGACAAATGATATGAGGAACATTGTCATGAAGGTGCCAAGTTTGATTCTCTATAGTTTTTTCAGTTTCTTCTAAATTTCCCTTTTTAATTTAAGTTTTTGTTTGATTGAACAGGCTACCTTAGGTTTCTTTGCTTTGCCTAATGATCCTGCTGGTGCTGTGAATCCTCTTATTGACAACCTCATTACTCTTTTGTGTGCAATTCTTCTCACGAGGTATTTTTTTGTCTTCAAGAGAGCAGCATATTATGAACTTAAATTGTGTGTACCATCTTTACATATTATATATAAATTTGTATATTATTTAGTGGGGAGGATGGAAGAAGTCGTGCAGAGCAGCTCTTGCATATCTTGAAACAGATAGATCAGTATGTTTCCTCACCTCTGGACTATCAGAGGAAAAGAGGATGTCTTGCAGCTTATGAAATGCTGCTGAAGTTTAGGACCCTTTGTGTCACTGGTTACTGTGCTCTTGGTTGCCAAGGAAGTTGCAAGCACATCAAGCAAATTGATCGCACCTTACGCTTCAATGTTGCAAATTTGCCACGTGAGTTTAGCTCCAAACAGTAATTTTCATAATTTTTTTTCCAATACGTGTCTAACTCATTTATGCATATGCTTGTATGGCCAGCTGCATTTCTTTTGCCGACTCGAGACGCCTTATGTTTGGGAGATAGAGTTATAATGTACCTTCCACGTTGTGCGGATACGAATTCTGAAGTTAGAAAAATTTCTGCACAGGTCAGTATTTGATATGATTTATACAGCTAGGCTAATGTAATTTCATGTTGTACTTTTTAGCATGTGATGACAGTCAGTTGAGTCTATGCTCTTTTACCTTTCTTTTACTTTTTGCAGATTTTAGACCAGCTTTTTGATATATCTCTGTCTCTTCCGAGGCCTGTAGCCTCTAATTATACAACACCTATTGAATCATCCTACGCTGCTTTGTCATCGCTTGAGGACGTTATAGCTATATTGAGAAGAGTAAGTTAATACACTGTTTTTTTTTGAAGGGCAAATATTTTTAAATACTAAACAAAATCTCACAATTGTTCAACATTTGGTCACCCAAACTTTTTTTAACCTCAGGTTTTTTTATTTATTTTGGTGTTGCGAGTTTTATGATAAATTAGATGACATGGCCTGACGTTTTTGCACTTTTTCTAAAATAGCTGAGGGGACACCACGTCTTAAATTTTATGCATTTGGGATGTCACTTGAGCTAATTTACACAATGGGTGCGTCATGTGAAGTGAGCATATATGTAACTGGTAATATAGGTTGCAGGTCAAATTTCGAAAAATTATACAGTATAATTTTGGAACAGAATTAGAACCTCAGTGGTTAAACCTCTTTAAAAAATGTTCAGTGATAGGTGGAACAATGGCGAATCTTGATTACTTTTAGTGACGTTTGCCCATCTTTAAACCACTCCCTCCATATAAATCTTTATTTTTTCTGATTTTCTTTGATGATTAGGACACAACTATTGATCCTTCAGAAGTATACAACCGTATCATTTCATCTGTTTGTATATTGCTGACAAAAGATGAGGTAAGACTACTCATACACACATAAGTGAATACATACACATAAGAAATGTGTGTTTGTGTTATTATCTAAGTTTTAGTTGTAATATTAAAGTGTTCATTGTTGTTCATTTCTGTTTTTGGTAATCTGATGCAGCTGGTGGGTACACTTACTGGTTGCTCTGTAGCCATATGTGATAAGGTTAAGCCTTCAGCAGAAGGAGGTATACAAGCAGTCATCGAGTTTGTTACAAAAAGGGGAAACGAGCTGAACGATACTGATATAGCCAGGTAAAATCCTTGTTATTAATGTGAAGCTCTTGGTTAAAGCTTTTCTTTATGTATAGTGTAATTACAAGGCAAATTTTGTGCTNGGGGGTGTTCGGATCTGCGTTTTTGAAAGTTTTTGATTGATTAAAACTAGACAATCAGCTGTAATAAGGTGGGAGGTAAATATAGTTTTTGGATGTGCTTCTACTGCTCGAAGTTGTATAACTTGGCATCTCAAATTTTCATTTATTTGCTAAATTTTGATTATTTTAAGAAATTAGTGGATGTAGTGACCAAACATGGCATCTCTTAAAAGCAATGCGTTTATGAACTGCAAATAAATCTTCCAATTTAGGTTTATAGAAGGGGGTAAAAAAGTAATCTCGTTTTTTCCTTGGATAATCAATTTTGTTGCAGCTGGTATGAAACTGATAATTTCAACCCTAAATAGTGAGATAATCATAATTTAGAAGTGGAATCTGTTCATCCAAACATTAAAGCCTGATAATGGCAACTTTAAGTCACAATGTCCAGACAGTCGGTTCCAAAACGCATATCCAAACACCCCCTTAGATATTATGTATCTGTGTGATGTTTGTTCTTCTTGTTTTCTTTGACTTTTCATAGATCTCTTATCTAGCTGAACATACCAGCTCAAAAGTTGTCTTTAATGAAGTATTGACTGCTGCAGCAAGGGATATTGTTACTAAGGATATACTTCGAATGCCAGGTGGCTGGCCAATGCAGGATGCATTTTATGTGAGTCTCATTTAATGTTTTGCTAAGTGCCTAAGTGCATATACTTGCAACACATGAGGTTGTGATGTTTCTTAGATTTTTTGATGCTTCTTCGACTCCTTGATGATTTGATGAGTAGAAACTGAAGACCCATATATACTTTTTTTCTAACATATATCTTCCCTTAATATCAATTTTACAAACAAATTATTATTCATTCCAAGTTTTTCACTTTTAACCTTGTACCTTTACGCCTTTTTAAATTTCAACTGTTTATTTATATATTTAAACTTGTTCCTAAACAAGACTTCAAACCCATATCGAATTTTGCAATTTACGTTTTTATCTTACACAATTGTTTTAATCCCATCACAACGCACAGGCAATTAAAACCTTGTTTTGATCATTGTGTTTATAGGTTTTTTCTCAACACAATGAACTTTCATCTTTGTTTCTGGAGCACTTGATATCTGCTTTGAGTCACCCTTCTGTAAATAAGGGTGACACAGGAAAAGTAGACCTTTCTGGTGATTCTGTTGGGGCCCGCAGTGAAAATGAAACCCTGCATGCTGCTATTGTTGCTCTGACCGCATTCTTCAGGTCTTTTTCTTGATGCATTAGTTGAATTCCTATATTTTTAAGTGTGACCTTCGTTTGAAATTTACATGTAATGCAGAGGAGGTGGTAAGATTGGGAAGAAAGCAGTTGAACAAAACTATGCATCTGTTACTGCCATACTTACTCTTCATTTAGGAAGCTGTCACATTCAATCCAGTTCAGGGCAGCATGAGCAACTACGGTAATTTCTTTGTGTTGATTGTATTTTAACTTTTTATAGTACGAAAGAGAAACTGTTAAGTTTATATTCAGATTGATTGAGGTCTTGTTTAAAATGCAGTACACTTCTCATAGCGTTTCAGGCATTTTGTGAATGTGTTGGGGATCTTGAAATGGGAAAGGTATTACTTCTAGATATGTGTAGCATAACTGCACCATTTTTTATATATTTTTATTTACTTTCCTGCTGTCCAGATTTTGGCTAGAGATGGAGAGCACAATGTTAATGAAAAGTGGATCAGTCTAATTGGTGACTTAGCTGGCTGTATTTCCATAAAAAGACCTAAAGAGGTAAACTTATAGTATTTGTTTTCTTTGCTGCTTCATTTTACCTTCTTTGTTTTACAAGATTCAACAAATCAACAGTACGGTTGCGAATGCTTGCAGCCTATTCCTTGTTAGTGTATATAATCACATGTGTATGTATGTATATTTATTTGTGTGTAAATGTATGTATACTTGTATTTTGTTGTCTCTGCATCCTTCTTTGGATAGCTGTATGATTGTAGATATGTTAAAGCCCCATAGTAGATTCAGAAATTATAGTTTCTTATTCATTGTATTATGAACTCTGTTGTATACTGTTCATTTTCTGGATAGGTTTGTAATTTATATTTTCCTATCGTAATATTCAGGTTCTAGCAATACCAGTTATTTTAAGTCATTACTTGAATCAACCTGTGAGATTTCATAGAGAAGCTGCAGCAGCAGCACTGTCGGAGTTTGTTCGTCACAGGCAAGTCTGGAGTACTTTCTTTCCAAAATAGTTTACATTTTTATTTTATTTTCACTAATATTGTCAAATGCAGTAGTGAAGGGCCTGATACGGTATTGGAGGAAATAGTTGACGCCTTGTGTCGACACGTATCAGATGATTCTCCTATGGTCAGGCGTCTTTGTCTACGAGGACTCGTGCAGGTCTTATAACTTCCAGTTATACATGTTTGACATTTATTAACAAAAACTGCAACATTAGATGGACCCACAATCAAGTCTTGCTGAAATCACTTTTCTTTTTTATTATTTTACTTGTATAAGCTAATCTTGTTGTTCTACCATCTTTGACATTCTGAGTGTGGTTCTAGTACCATGAATCAGTCTTTTTGAGGTCTTATTTTTTAACGTGTTTTTGCAGATACCATCTAAGCATATTAACGCACACACAAAAGTAATTCTTGGTGTAATATTGGCCCGGCTCGATGATTCAGATGATTCAGTTCAATTGACTGCAGTGTTATGCTTGCTTTCGGTATATTCCAAACAGTCTTTGTTTATATATTGATCAACTTTATCTTGCAGTTTTGCGTGAACTCATATTCAACTGTGACAGATCCTCGAGTCATCACCTAATGGTGTGGAGCATGTTCTACTCAACTTGTCCGTACGGATTCGCAATCTTCAGGTTAATACTTAACTGAGAGCAAGATCTGGCATATAAAAATGTATAAAATAAAGTTAAAATAATTTAGATTATGTTTGGTCATAAAAGATTAGAAAGGCTCTGTCCAAGTTGTAGAAAGTCAGTTTATAACTTTGAGATGCATAATTTTATGATTAGTTTCGAATTACTCTCGTTGTATTAAGATCACGTTTGCTTTTTTCCTTAGATGATCATCGTCTCACCAACTTTTTTTGAACCAACTCACCCAATATTTATTTGGTCTATGAACAGGTCTCTAAGGACCCAAAGATGAGAGCTAATGCATTTGCAGCATTTGGAGCACTAAGTCACTACGGTTCTGGGGCACTACATGACTCATTTCTTGAGCAGGTTTTTTTGTGACTTATAACGGGCTATTTGTAAATGAACTTTTTAAACTTTCTATTTTTTTTGGGTAAAGGGTTATACCCGGTGAAATAAAGCCATTTGAGATGTGAATGGTCTTATTATTGAAAACGACTAGTCGACTAGAGGTGGCAAAACGGGCGGGGCGGGCACGGGCAACGGGCTAAACGGGCACCGGGCTAAAAGGGCACGGGCCAAACGGGCGCATGTTATACAAATCGCTTTAGAAAAGACCTAAAACGATGAAATAAATTTCTCAAACGTAACACCTTATTTATATTTAAAAAATTAAATATATTACATCTATAGGTTTTTCTTTAAAAACAATTGTAATATTCTCCAATTGAGAGAAAATATGTGCCCATGGGCAATGTATGCCCATTTCAAAAAAAGGAGGGGGCTAAATGTGCCCCAATCTTTTACAAATTTGCCAAAATTAGCCCATTGTTTTGATTTTGGGCACAAATTGCCACCCCTAGAAACGACCATGGTTTGTGTTTATATTTTATGTGAGTATAGTTTTCATGTAACATACTCATTTCAGGTACATGCTGTCTTGCCACGCTTGGTTCTTCATCTTCTTGACGAGGAATATTCTGTGCGACAAGCATGCCGGGTAAACATCGTTAGTGGATGTGGCAGTTTTGGACCATTTAATTATGAATGGGTCGGTTTTAGGCTGTATTGTATCTGAAGCCGGTAAAATAAAAAAAAGTTTTGCTAAAAGGAGAATGGGTCAAAGTTGCAATCTTTTTATTCCAATTTTTTAGATTGTTATGGTCTTAAAATAGGATTCGCAGTCATAATTATATAATTAACGTAGTAATTAGTTATAAATCTCTAAAGATGGGGGAAGAAGAGTGTTTGTAAGTCAACCTAACCCTGCCACTTTCGAAATGTAATAAAAAAGTGGGCCCCTTTCTACACAAACCTACTTTGACCTGCTATCCGACCTGCCATCTTGCCACTTCTAATCCTCAAGGCTTCTCATCTCTTGGCTATTCGATGTTTATGTTCTTCGCTGATAATGTTTTTTTGGTTATCAAAACAGAATACTATCAAACAAGTGGTCCCCCTCATGGAAATAGAGGATTTGACCTCCCTCCTTAACACACATCGTTTCATATCTGATCACAGGTATATATATTGGTAAATACTGTAAAAATAACATACTCTTCTATATTGCATGTTTTTTGAAGTTACTACTATGCAACTAATGTACCACTTTTACCTGTTTTAGGAGTGACTATGAAGATTTTCTTAGAGACCTGGCAAGGCAATTCATTCAGCATCTGGCTTCCAGAGTTGATACTTACATGGCATCAATAATACAGGTATGAATTTATAGTTAAAAGGAATATTGAAAGTAGACATCAATCATCTATCAACTAAAGCTTACTTATCTTCACGTTTGTGGTAGGCTTTTGATGCTCCTTGGCCTGCTATCCAGGCAAATGCCATTTACTTATCCAGCAGCATGCTTGCTTTGACAGATGATCAGCACATTTCTGCGGCTTATTATTATCAGGTGAATTCATTTTTCTTTCTTCTTATTATACATTTCAAGAAGTATAAATAGATTTTTTATGAACAGTATAATTGGTTATATTGTTAATCTATTTACGTTACCAAATTAGGGATTTGTATAGCCACTTTAAAGGGTGGGAAACTGGGAGTCGGTCAAAATATGGATTTTGTAAAAGCAAACTGATATTTTACTACCAGAAGTTACTTTTTCCAGAATCAACAAGGGGAATATTTCCATTTTTGTGCCAAATGATAAAGTATGTATTTCTTTATCTTTTAGGTATTTGGTTTGTTGGTAAGCAAAGGAAGCCGGTCTACAGATGCAGTTGTGAGAGCTACTAGTTCTTCAGCCTTAGGCATGCTACTTAAGTCAACCAATCTGCTTTCATGGAGAGGTGATCGGCTTGACCGTACAGACTCGGGAAGGAGCAGTGTCGATTCAGAATCTAGTAATAGGAGGTAGCATAACTGTGTAAAGTTTGATGAGGATGGAAATGATTTAGACCCAATGAAGTAATGGTGAAGTATCATGCAATGTTGAGACTGGTCCTTGATCTTTGTATCTGCAAGTGTTTGGCGATGTAAAGTTACCCTCTGAATATTGTAAAGCCTAGTTTTGATATGTGCATAGTTAAACTCTGAGTGAATAGAATGATTGCCAAAGTTTTTTTGTATAGTTTGTATCACGGTTTGTGCTGTAATTTTGTAAATTCTGCTTTTAACCATCAAGATTTCCATGGTGCTCTTATTACGGTTCTTGATTATAGAATCTGTAAAATTTTCATCTCTAAAACAGCGAAACATTAGTGTACTTAAGAGTTGAATGCAAGGGTTATTGTTTATTTATAGATTTATATTCTTTGTTAAGAGATGTCAGATGACTAAAATCGCGGTGACAATGAGTTCTGATAGGTGGGCTGGCTCGGGTTGATTAATGGGATAAAAAGGGTTCAAGATGAAACGGATCATGTACTAATATCCATCCGTTAAGTAATGATTCAAAAGATCCTACGCATTTAAAATATTTTTAATGCGTGGAAGCTCTTCTTTTAACTTATTATGTTGATCTGACCTGTTTAGCACACGACATAACTCGTATCGACTTGTTTATATGTAAATACATGACACTTAAATGAACCAAAATTCTTATCACTATCTGAATAGTATTTTTTGGATTTCCAGACAGTGTCACCTTCTAGATTCAACATTATTCAATCAAGCATGTTTAACTTGCACTCCATTTACTCATGGAATATGACTGTGGGGTTGTAAGAAAAGTTGTATGATTAGAAATAAGCCACATGATTAAAGATAAGACGTGGAATGTCCAAATTTGATGCTTATTTCACTTTTTGCTAAAGTTAAATTCAAGTGTATTACCATTTCTGCAAATTTATACCAAGAAAACATAACTAGAAATGGCTTCACCATCTGTTAATCTTCATTTTGTTTTGTTTCCTCTACTGGCCCCTGGCCATATGGTACCCATGATCGATATGGCGCGAATACTGGCTCACCATGGCTCGAATGTCACCATAATCACCACTCCTCTAAACGCAAACCGTTATAAGCCAATCATAGCCCGAGCAGTCAAAGCGAATCTCAAAATCCAAATAATTGAAGTCAAACTAAAGTTAGCAGAAGTTGGTTTACCTGAAGGGTGCGAGAGTTTTGACACACTTCCGTCACCTGAGCTCGCCTACAAGCTTTTTACCGCTATTAATATGTTGAAGGAACCTTCCGAATTAGTGCTTCGGGAACTATCTCCTGCTCCTAGTTGCATCATTTCAGATAGTTATATCACATGGACGTCAGATGTGGCTCAGACACTTGACATTCCTAAACTCGTTTTTCATGGACCGGGATGTTTTTGGTTGATGTGTATGCATGTTGTGTCTACAACCAATGTGTTATCTGGGATTGAGTCGGATTCACAACCTTTTGTGTTGCCCGAATTGCCTGACCGAATTGAAGTTACTAAACTCCAACTTATGGGTACCTCAAGAATAGATCTAACAGACCTATCGGGGTTCCGTTCACAAATACAAGAACGCGAGAAATATTCATACGGGTTTGTGGTTAACAGCTTTGATAAATTGGAACCCGAGTATGTTAAGGAGTTAGCTAAGGCAAAAGATAAAAAAGTATATTGTTTAGGCCCGGTTTCTCTCTGCAACAAAGATGATCTTGATATAGCCGAGAGGGGAAACAAGGCTGCAGTCAATGAACACGACTGCTTGGAATGGCTTGATGGAAAGGATCCAGAGTCAGTTATATACATTTGTTTGGGAACTCTTACTCGTGTACCTACAGAACAAGTGATCGAGCTCGGGTTAGGATTGGAATCAACAAATATTCCATTCATATGGTGCATAAGAAACGAAACCGAAGAATTGCAAAGATGGTTTTCAGAGTCAGGATTTGAAGAAAGGGTGGGAGACCGAGGGTTACTAATTCATGGCTGGGCTCCACAAGTCATGATACTGTCACACCGAGCTCTAGGTGGTTTTATAACTCATTGTGGATGGAACTCGACTCTAGAAGCAGTGTGTGCTGGCTTGCCAATGGTTACATGGCCACATTTATTTGACCAATTTCTTAACGAAAAATTTATCACTGAAGTTTTGAAGATTGGAGTTAGAATCGGCATAGATATCCCTGCTGATACCGGAGAGAAAGATAAAGCTGGAGCGTTGGTAAAGAAGGAAGAGGTCAAAGCTGCCATCGAGTGTTTGATGAACGGAGGAGAGGAGGGAGAGCTAAGAAGGAAAAGGGCTCAAGAGCTTGCCGAAAAGGCTAAAAAAGCAATGGAGGAAGGAGGATCTTCTCATCTCAATGTAATAACTATGATTCAAGATGTTACTGAACAATTAGCCAAAAACATGAAACCAAGTCATCTTGTAGTGTAAATCAATTTGCACAGGAACCTTTTTCCAAGAATTGTAATTCCCCACTTCTTTAATTCTCAAACGTACCAAACACTGGAAATGAATTCATTTATATTTCTCTCTTCTCAATTCTTTGTACCAAACATGCCCTAGTGTCTTAGGAAATAGGAGAGGTTATTTTGGTGGGCAAGATCCAAATGTGCTGTGATTAATTGTTCTTTGAGGTTGGCATAGCTAGTCAGGGCGGAACTAAGGAGTACTGGGATGTCATGAGACAGTATTGCTTATTTTTGTAAACATTTTGTCACATAACGGTCGCCCCCCTTTCCAAGATCACGGCCGTTAATGGATCTTGTTGATTTATAGTCGTAATCTTCTTTGTCTCTAGTTTTTTGCTAGAGCGTTTTAGAAGAAAACAATAATTTTGAATCCGGATATCTGAATATTTTGAAAAAGTTCGTTGATATTAAATATTTTGAGTCATAGTCACAATGAGGCCTCTAGCAGTCTTAAGTTTACTAAGTGTAAACGGAAATAACATCAAGGACTTTTAAAGTATGACTGACTATGTCAAATCCTATTACTTAACCCTGTCTTAGCACGTTATCAAGATTAAATATATGTTATCCTCGTATCCCTGAGATGACATGATGTGATGGGCCACTAATTAAAATTGTTATCTTGCTAATTAATTAACCTTCATTTCATTTTCACGTTGGACTAAATTTTTGTTTTTTATCCGTACATTGAGCTAATAAATAAGGCCTATAATTCTCTAATTTGCCACACAAACGATCAGAATTCTAGCATCTTGCTAGTTGTGTTAATCAAGTTGTCGTTCAATTTTTATTTTTATTTTATTTTTTTTTAAATGGTTGCCCCTACAACTGACCTTCATTTTGTCGTGTTTCCCCTAATGGCTCAAGGCCATATGGTACCCATGGTAGATATTGCCCGAATGCTCGCCAACGGGGCGCTACTATTACAATAATCACTACTCCACTGATTGCCGATCGTTTTAGACCAGTTTTCTCCCGAGCGATTGAAGCCAAGCTCAAGATTCAAATACTTGAACTTGAACTTCGATTAACCGAAGTTGGTTTGGCAGAAGGGTGTGAGAGCTTTGACACACTTCCATCATCAGACTACATAGACAAACTCTTTGCAGCCATAGACTTGCTTGAAGAACCAGCAGAAGATTTGCTTAGGGGACTTTGTCCTCAGCCAGACTGCATAATCTCAGATTTTCTTATCCCGTGGACTACAGATGTGGCTCAAAGGTTTAATATTCCACGGCTCGTGTTCAATGGACCTGGATGCTTCTGGCTCTTGTGCATGCACGTTTTCTCTAGTTCGAACATTTTAGAACGGATTGAATCGGACACAGAGCGGTTTATGTTGCCTGGTTTGCCTGACCGAGTTGAGGCCACTAAACTTAAGATTATTGGAACCTCAAAAGCAGCTTCATCCTCTCGAAAGGGGTTCTTGTTCCGTGCTATACAAGCCGACAAAGCTGCATACGGAATTGTGGTTCACACTTTTAACGAGCTAGAACCCGAGTATGTTAAGGAATTTTCAAAGGTTAGAGATACAAACATATGGTGCATAGGCCCGGTTTCGCTATTTAATAAAGATATCGTGTACATATCCGAAAGGGGGAATAAGACTGCTATCAACAATCACGATTGCTTGAAATGGCTCAACGACAGGGAGCCAGGATCCGTGTTGTACGCTTGTTTAGGAAGTCTAGCGCGTATTTCTACACAACAAGTGATCGAGCTTGGGCTTGGACTTGAATCCACCAACCAACCATTCATATGGTGTGTCAAAAATAGAACAGAAGAGCTCGATAAATGGTTTTTGGGGTTCAATGAAAGGGTGAGAGACCGAGGGTTGATCGTCCATGGCTGGGCCCCACAACTCATAATATTGTCACATGGAGCCATTGGGGGCTTCTTGACACATTGTGGATGGAACTCTGTGCTAGAATCTATCTGTGCTGGAGTTCCTGTGGTGACATGGCCATTTTTAGGAGACCAATTTCTAAATGAAACCTTCATCGTCAAAATTCTCAAGATTGGAGTTAGGATAGGTGTTGAGATTCCGGTCCCTTTTGGTGAAGAAGATGAGATTGGAGTGTTGGTGAAGAAGGAGGATGTCAAGATGGCTGTTGAATGCTTTATGCACAAAGCAGATGAAGAAGGAAAACAAAGACGAATGAGGGTAAACAAGCTTGCGGAAATGGCTAAGAGAGCAATGTCGGAAGGTGGATCTTCTTATGATAACATGTCATCTTTAATTCAAGATATTACTCAAACGTTAAAACACAACTAAAATAAATTGTGAGATAATATGGGTATATTATACATATGTGGAGGTCATGAATATGCGTGAAATAATATATATGTTCGTGGTGTTGTTGACAATGGATTCTTCAGAAATTAGTAACAATATTTAGAAAAAAAGGACAGTTAGAGACACAACTTATCAGCTGAACGTGAGTGCTGTTTTAGTGACAAATGTGTAAGGAAAAATAGGCACATTCAGTTAGCAGACCGTGACTGCAGTTTTAGTCACGAATTCATATTTGTGACGTTGATAGACATGTGTGACGATTTACACAGTAGTGACAATAATTTAGGTACGAGACTGGCAAAATTTTACTTTGGCAATCTTTGCATATTAACTGCGGCACGTCCAGTTACGTCTTTGAAATAGCGAAGTGTTAAAAAAAGGTCGCAATTTAGCGATGCTGTTACACTGATGATTCATGGTATTAACAGAACAATTTGCCAATAAACGATATTGCTACCGAAGATTGAACCACAAGCTAGCAAATTGTGGTGGATATGCAACTTTAGTATCATTAAAAAAAATCCCAAGTGATATGACATTCATTGATCAAAAGAAATATTTTGGAAACAATAGATAACCAACAGTTAAAGATCGTTTATAGTTCAGTTAGTAATTGTAGAAATTAAAGGAATACTGAAAACTGTATTATCAGATTTAACTAACTATATGTTCGTTCAAAAAAAAAAAAGAAAAAGATTTAACTAACTATGAAGATTACAAGTCATTAATTAGAAAATACAAATACGAAACCCTAACTATTAAACGAGACTAAACAAGTGGGCCGGAGCAGATGCAGACAACAGATCTAGGCAAACAGATCCAGATTAACGGTAGAGAGATCTGAACAGAGGTAGACGAAGAGCAGATTCAGCAGATAGACAGATACAGATTCAACAGAGAGGTCCGAACAGAGGTAGACGAAGAACAGATTCAGGCATCAGCAGACAGATACATGTTCAGCGACAGAGAGGTCCGAACAGAGGTAGATTCAGGCAGACAGACAGATGCAAACAAAGCAGCAGATTCAGACAGACAACAGCAGACAAAACCAGGCGGAACCAGATGCAGAACCACATGTGAAACCAAAACAAGTTGTTGATATCGAGATGTTACAAATAACTATTCAAGAAATTTTCGGATTAGTTAACACTGTAACATTACCATCACCAACATCAATAATCCATTATAAACCAAACAAACATAATCGTGATTACCAAATACCTATACCAATACAAATACCAATACCGATACCAATACCAAATTAAGAATCCTATTTTGGCCGATACAAAACCAATTTACAATTCAAAAAATCCCATACGAATACCATACGGATCCAAACAAAAGCCAAAACCTTGCCAACTGATGCAAACTATACCATAAACTAAGACAAAATAATCAACTGATGCAAACTTACCAACCGATGCAAAACCAAAAAATAATGCTATAACACCTAGGACGAGACCCAACAATTACGAACATAAATCACTTTTCTAACTATAAACCAAAACAAAACTATTAAGCGACCGTATATGACAAAACAAGAAACAAACTTTTTAGCAAATTCATAATTCAAATTCGGGTATGTTTGGCAAAAATAGATGTTGATGGTGCTGATGCTGGTGCTGTTGCTGGTACTGATGCTGGTGCTGGTGCTGATGCTGAAAAAAATTAAAATTGTAGCTATTTTTTTTGCAGTAGTGCTGGTACTATAGCTGAAAAAGATTAAAATCAGTTAATTTATGAAAAATAATCTCCATAATCTTTTAAAAGCTGGTTCTGATAACTTATTTTTTGGGAACTTATTTTTCTAAAATAATTCACAATCTTAGTTTGCCAAACAAAGATTATTTTTTGATCAAAGCTTATTTTTCAAAAAATTAATCTTAAGCCTCCATAATCTCTCGCGCCAAACATAGCCTTCAACCTGGCCATAAGCTTTTCCAACTAATCATATTCCATCGTTGACCATTGATTTTTCATTAGTCAAACGCAAAGCAGTTGATGGCAACAAATTACATCAAACTAACGACATTTTTTTTTTTTTNAGCCACCGTATATGACAAAACAAGAAACAAACTTTTTAGCAAATTCATAATTCAAATTCAACCTGGCCATAAGCTTTTCCAACTAATCATATTCCATCGTTGACCATTGATTTTTCATTAGTCAAACGCGAAGC
The DNA here is from genome assembly GCA_014162995.1 of Artemisia annua. Classification (NCBI taxonomy): domain Eukaryota; kingdom Viridiplantae; phylum Streptophyta; class Magnoliopsida; order Asterales; family Asteraceae; genus Artemisia; species Artemisia annua. The sequence goes on along the minus strand of LBNU01037318.1, from coordinate 78,542 downwards.
AGTTGATGGCAACAAATTACATCAAACTAACGACATTTTTTTTTTATTTTTATTTTTTTTTTAATATTGGCAGCAACATGTAACGAAAGCAAAGATTCCAACAACCATAAACTATGAACCTTTAATTATTTATTTATTTTATTTTTTATTTATTTTTCCTTTCACCTAGCTCTTGATACCATGTAGAAATCAAGGAAATACTGAAAACTGTATTACCAGATTCAACTAACTATGAAGATTACAAAATATTAAATAGAAAAGACAAATACGAAACCTAACTATTAAACATGCCTAAACAAGTGTGCCGGGCCAATAGGCCTTATTAACTAACAGTAAATGACACCCCTTTCCGAACTTGTTCTTTTTCTATGTCGATCTCCTTGCATAACTAATCTTCGGTATACAATTCTTACACTTCTCTTTTGATTAGACATGTATCAGTGAAGCCACATATCCTTATGATAGATACATGTGACGGACCACACATTGCACTAGTCACTTGCTGACTTTGGTGCATTTCATTTTCAAATTATAAAGCTATTGCCTTTTATTCTTTATCTTACATATAAGTGAACACCCCTTTCTAGTCACTTGCTGACATTAGGCCATGTTTTCATTTCTTGTTAGTTATTGAGTCATGCCCTATGTCTTGTAATTGCATTTGTATTGCTATTTATATGTAATTTTGGTTATGAAAGAAAGCAGAAAAGAAAAACGTTTAAGAAAAGTTAGTAGTTTAGAATTCTATTCCTTTATCTATATCATCTATTTCTTGGAAATAGATAAAGGAATAGAATTCTAATACTACTAAAACTTTTCTTAAAAGTTTTTCTTCTCTGCTGCTTTCAGTTATAACCAAAATTTAATATAAACAGGAATACAAATGCAACTACAAGGCATAAGACGTGGGGCTTGACTCAATAACTAACAAGAAATGAAAACATGGCCTAATGCAATGGTTTACTTTATTCTTCCTAAAATGATATATACATGAGAAACTACTTTATCAACGTGTGCATGAAGAGTGAAATATGAGTTTTATCCCTTGACTTGGTCTTCAACATCTATCACGTATTGGGGGCTCTAAAGGGTGCAAAATTACCTTGACGTACTATTAACATGTAAGCTAGTAAACTAAACATATTGGACTAAAATTTAACAAAAGCCTGGTATGGAGTGTCGCGAAAGTCTATTCTGACAGAAACATAGTCACTTAGCAACAGAGCCGGGTCCTGAGATTTTTGCTGCCCTGGGCGAGAAATTATAAAAATACCCCGGGCCTATCTAAATAATTACACACTATCTATGGTTTGTCATGCAAATAAAGCCCGCATATACTTAATAAAATTTGGACAACTATTTTACTTGGGGTATATTTAGTGCATCCCTAATGTTAACTTTAATATACTCCTCTGAAAACGATATTTATATTTCTTTTACTTTTATTTCTTTCTAACCGCTCTATCTTTTTTAAGAAAAAAAGAAAAGAAAAGTTGCGCTGTATTATAAAATAGGAAATTTGATTAACGTAATGTTGTCTAAAACCAATACTAGCTAACATATAAAATGTATATCCAATGAATTAAGTTGATATGCACAAACACATACGATTTAACACATTGTGTAATATTCATATGGTCTTCATTTCATATATATTCAAATTAATTGATTATCAATGTGTAAAACTTCAAATATAATGTCTTACGGAAACTATAGAATGGATATCAACATATGGTAAAAAGTTGTAATAGAAAAACAGAAAAAGATAAAAATGATAAATTAAACAATTAAATTAATTTCTACTCAATAACCCACGTGACCAAAATAGTATCATCATCCTCTCTCCTTTTTTTAACAGTTCGTTTTATCATGACAGCACCATCTTCATCATGTAGAACTCATTCAGAACACCAAAAAATTGATGCCCTCTAGTCGCTTGATGCCCTGTGCCGTCTCCCGCGCTGCCCATAGTCACGGACGGCCCTGCTTAGCAACGATGTTCATTCCATTAATAGTTTTTTTTTTTTTTTTTTTTTTTTTTTTTTTTTTTTTTTTTTTTTTTTTTTTTTTTTTTTTTTTTTTTTTTTTTTTTTTT
>LBNU01037318.1:60383-76436 GCA_014162995.1 Artemisia annua | reverse complement strand
AGTTTGCTCAAAGAATACCTCTCTATTATGTAGACTAATGATGATGGGAAGGCACCAACATTCGGTGTGACTTATATGTTTTGAGTGCCAGTGATATAAAGCCACATATTACCCATCTGTAAGCCCATATATATAAACCAATTACTCTGACTCTTACTGAGGTTTATTAGAGAGGAATAATACAACCTGAAAACTTTGTTGAACTTATAACTGATCTGCTAAATACCTTATTATGGGAAATCTAGTTGCTGAATTCATCTGAGTAAGTAGTCAACGAAGTTATAATGACAATTACCATGTAATTGACTGTTAATAAGGACTAACATAATGAACCCACCGTACTCCAATTAGGAGTCATCCATTATAGTTTGTCTGAAAAACGAACTTGGTCAGGAATCAAGCACCCACGACACAATTCCTTTATATCTAAATGGTTGCGGTAGACTTCCGAAAATTCATATTGAAGATATAGATATTAGCCATTTACAGTTAACTAATAGTATTACAAGCTGCCAAGAAGCTAAGGAGCATTCTGTTCTGAGTTATATTAACCTTTTTATAAAGCGGATGGAAGACGCCAATAAAGGGAGTTTATATGATTTATACTTTTTGCCCTAACACAAAATGTTCAGAACAAACCGTTAGCTATTCAGTCACTAAAACTGACTTGCGCCTAATTGTAAGTATGCAGCGTTATATTGCAAATAAAAGGTTTCGCCGAAATTTAGCATCATGTAGAACAAAATATGCCAAAATCCGTTCGGGATTAAGATTATAATTTTAGTTGGACAGTTGATGTAATCCACTTTGTTATTGGATATTGTTTCTAAGTCGGAACTTAGCAGACCTCATGTAGTTGTAATGTGAAGGTATTGAAACGAATATATTCGATAGTGAAACTGTAAAGTTAAAGAACCAATTGGTTTTCTAAATATAATAAATATACTTGATTTAATATCGGAATTTGAAGTAGTACAAAGTTTTTGTTTGTTCTTCTGGTGCGTAGACTCAACAAGTAATTATACATGTTCAAAGGGACATGATGGTTCCCTTAAACGACACATCGTATGGATAAGACAGTTTATTCTCAGAACGAACCCTGCATTACGCTTGAGCACATCTAACGTTTCCTTAACTCAATAATTTAACTGTTTTCCCTTTAATCGGGGTTTTGGGTATAGCATTTATTGAACAACACAATCGACCTCGTTTATCATTTAATACATTTACTTACATATTAAGGATATACTATAAAAAATGTCTTATCAAATGATACATAAATTCCCCTTAAACAGAATATATAACAATGATCTTTAACGAACTTTACAAGCTTATCAAATTTTTATATTTATTTTATGTATCCGTTTGAGATTCCATTGCAAATTATTGAAATTTTGCAAATGATTTGCATCTGAATAAAATTTAATATAGAATACATTATTATTGATTTCCATTGCAAATTCGTTATATGGAGCCTTTTTGCAACGATCAAAAAAATCCATTACAAATCTGTTGCGTGTGACCAAATGTAATGGATTTGCAATGGGTTTTGACAATTGCATTTTCCGATTTGTGTGTGATGTAAGACATGTGGTTAAGAGGATGATTTCTTTTAATAAAGACAATTATTTGGATCCGAGTATTAGCTATACATCTTCAGTTTTATGAAATATCATCTCATTATATTCATTCATTGTGTAATTTTTAATAAAAGTTATTCCTTTGATCATAACTCTTGAAGCAGTCAAACAAAACTCAGAAAATATTAGGACTAACATGGTTTCATATATATAAGAACATAGGAGGTATACTAAAGATAAAATAAAATTGAGCGAGTGTTCAATGTATTTCCCTTTTAGCTGCTTGTTATAAAATGCAAATTACCGCTTATCACTGCAAGTTGAATACATTATAGCAAACAAATGATAATTACCCATATTGGGGAAGATTTTTATCAAAAGTTATTCAAACATTAGGAAATAGCATTTATCTATAGGTATTTGTATTTCTAATCGGAACAACAATTTCAATCAATGTAATGTAAGAGACATCATCCACCTGATATATCATTTGTTCCTCATCAATAACACAGCTAATTATGTCAATTAACTTATCAGTAAATGAGTTGAAGTTGCTTATTGATGTCGGCATGTGGCCTTAGAATTTGTGCTGTAACATTCAAGCATCCTTTGGTAGCTTTCATGATTCAACCGTTTGGAATCAACCGATTATAGTTTTCTAACTTTTAATGGGTGGAATGATTCTTGCAATCCACTGATTCCACTCAGTCATTCATGGTCCTCATGGAAAGAAACTGGCGTGATTTAAAAAAAAAAAAAAAAGCTGAAATAATATTAACCACATACTTTTCTTAAGGTACAATGTGGTGAATCAATGATCAGCCCAAAGTCAGAGCGGACCAAGGAGGGTTCCGAAGGGGCCCTAAACTACGTTGGCGTAATTTTTTTTCTTTAGAAATACCGATTTTCCAGAAATGCATCTTGTCTCAACTATTTTTGTTACACGTCTTGTTTAGCACTAACGAAATGTATCTCATAACTCATTGTCATACTCATGTGTCCGCTACTGTCCAAAGATATATGCTAATATTTTTGGTTTTGATCCTCATTGCTCATTCTGCATTCTGTACCTTCGATTAAAGTTAAAATGAGTTATCTAAACTGCAGATGAATCTTCAAGATAATTTATTATTATTGCTAGAATTTTTGTACAAGCATACGTACGTCCGTGTGAAACTCATTTACTGGAAATGGCTTATTTTTATTTGAACGTTGTACACATGCGCACATGCACCATACTATACTACTGCTAGAGTTGAACCCTGGTGAGATACTACTAGGCCAAAGGCCCATTGGTACCAAAGCCTTTGGTCCATGGCCAACATTGCCTTAATACAAGATCACTGCAGCTCGACTATAACCGTATATAATTATGAAAATATATCACAACTCAAAACTCTTTTCTTCTTCTTCTTCTTGTAAGGATTAGTTAGCTATAGTATAGCTTCAGATCAATAGTAGAACCTCCAAGTTAAATTGTAAGCTGTTAGAGTGCCGAATTAATTTGTTAAATGTGATTAGTTAGCTCTTTCTTTGTGGTGTTGCTCTTATGTCCCGGCTTCTGTTTTTGGTCATGTTTCAGGTTTTGCCAGGTATATATATCAATGACTTAAAATATTACTTAACAATTTGCCAAGAACATGAAGCCGAATCTACCATCACGTAGCTAGTATGGTGTGTGGGCTGGGTCTTGTAATTTGTATACGGAACGTGGATTTTGAATGAAATCACTACATACGAAATTACACTTATGCCTATGTATAATGTAAACTCTGTTAAGTTATTATCATGGAAATCGCAACATTTCATTTTCAGAAAACATCAGGTCCCATCTACGACATGACCTCCTCTTCCAAGATTGAACACTGTAAAATTGGTCTCCATGTGCTTGCCTTATCAGTAAGATCGAGATCCTGATTCCTAAAGGGTCTGGAGTCAATGCAGCCACATGTTCTTGAGATATATAGCATGTGATTAACCACATAATTGTACTGCTGCTTTAGGTTCCTTTCATTATCACATAAAGCTATTTTGTTTGAGTATATAAGTGAGCACCTCGTGATCTTCTAATTTGTGAAACAAACATTCGAATTTTTNTACGTACGTCCGTGTGAAACTCATTTACTGGAAATGGCTTATTTTTATTTGAACGTTGTACACATGCGCACATGCACCATACTATACTACTGCTAGAGTTGAACCCTGGTGAGATACTACTAGGCCAAAGGCCCATTGGTACCAAAGCCTTTGGTCCATGGCCAACATTGCCTTAATACCAGATCACTGCAGCTCGACTATAACCGTATATAATTATGAAAATATATCACAACTCAAAACTCTTTTCTTCTCTGTTCTTCTTGTAAGGATTAGTTAGCTATAGTATATCTTCAGATCAATAGTAGAACCTCCAAGTTAAATTGTAAGCTGTTAGAGTGCCGAATTAATTTGTTAAAATGTGATTAGTTAGCTCTTTCTTTGTGGTGTTGCTCTTATGTCCCGGCTTCTGTTTTTGGTCATGTTTCAGGTTTTGCCAGGTATATATATCAATGACTTAAAATATTACTTAACAATTTGCCAAGAACATGAAGCCGAATCTACCATCACGTAGCTAGTATGGTGTGTGGGCTGGGTCTTGTAATTTGTATATGGAACGTGGATTTTGAATGAAATCACTACATACGAAATTACACTTATGCCTATGTATAATGTAAACTCTGTTAAGTTATTATCATGGAAATCGCAACATTTCATTTTCGGAAAACATCAGGTCCCATCTACGACATGACCTCCTCTTCCAAGATTGAACACTGTAAAATTGGTCTCCATGTGCTTGCCTTATAAGTATGATCGAGATCCTGATTCCTAAAGGGCCTGGTGTCAATGCAGCCACATGTTCTTGAGATATATAGCATGTGATTACCCACATAATTGTATTGTATCCTGCTGCTTTAGGTTCCTTTCATTATCACATAAAGCTATTTTGTTTGAGTATATAAGTGAGCACCTCGTGATCTTCTAATTTGTGAAACAAACATTCAAATTTTTAACTCAATTATAGAAATGGCTGAATCACCTACTGACCTTCATTTTGTCATGTTTCCTATAACAGCTCAAGGCCATATGGTACCTATGGTGGACATTGCCCGCATACTCGGACAACGTGGTGCTACGGTTACCATAATCACCACTCCACTTGTTGCCGATCGGTTCAGACCAGTTATTTTACGGGCAATTGAAGCCAAGCTCAAGATCCAGCTACTTGAGCTTAAACTCCCATTAGCAGAAGTTGGTTTAGCAGAAGGGTCTGAGAATTATGACACAATTTCACAATCCGAAGTCTGGGACAAGCTCATGGCTGCCACAGACTTGTTAGAAGAACCGGCCGAAAATATGCTTAGGGGACTTTGTCCTCCACCAGATTGCATAATCTCAGACTTCTTTTTACCTTGGACTTCTGATGTGGCTGGAAGGTTGAACATTCCACGGCTTGTGTTCAATGGACCCGGGTGCTTCTTTCTGGTATCTATGCTCGCTATCTTCACTTCCAATATATTAGAAGTGATTGAATCGGACACAGAGGGGTTCGTGGTTCCGGGTTTACCTGACAAATTTGAAGTCACTAAACTTCAGATTACTGGCTCTTCTAAAGAGGATTTCACAGATGATAGAAAAGGGTCCATGTTACGTGCTATAGATGCAGAGAATGCTGCGCATGGTATCATAGTTCACACTTTTGAAGAACTGGAACCAGAGTATGTTAAAGAATTTTCGAAATCTAAAGGCAAGAAAGTATGGTGCATAGGCCCGGTTTACTTATCCAACAAAGATACTCTAGACATAGCCGAGAGGGGAAATAAGGCTGCGATTGACAGGCACGACTGCTTGAAATGGCTCGATGAAAGGGAACCAGGGTCTGTGTTATACGTTTGTTTAGGAAGTCTAGCACGTGTTTCTACACAACAAGCGATTGAGCTAGGGCTAGGACTCGAATCTACCAACAAACCGTTTATATGGTGTGTAAGAAAAAAATCCGAAGAGCTCCAAAAATGGTTTAAGGAAGAAGGGTATGAAGAAAGGGTGAAGGACCGTGGTTTAATCATTCATGGTTGGGCACCACAAGTCTTAATATTGTCACACCGAGCCATTGGTGGCTTCTTGACACATTGTGGATGGAACTCTTTGTTAGAAACAATCTCGGCTGGAGTTCCGGTGGTAACATGGCCATTTTTCGGAGACCAGTTTCTTAACGAAACATTCATGGTAGAAATTCTCAAAATTGGAGTTAGGATTGGTGTCGAGATTCCTGTTCCTTTTGGGGATGAAGATAAGCATGGAGTGTTGGTGAAGAAGGAGGATGTCAAGACGGCTGTTGAATGCTTAATGGACAAAGAATATGAAGAAGGAAAACAAAGAAGAAAAAGGGCAAGCGAGCTTGCAGAAATGGCAAAAACAGCAATGGCCGATGGTGGATCTTCTTATATTAACGTATCATCGTTGATTCAAGATATTGAAACCTTTAGAACAAAACACTAGAGTGTGTTAGAAGAGTAAGCTCCGGCTTCAAACACATGGGCCTCAGTGTCATTATCTTAAAGATAGAGCTAAAAGTGTTCCCGTCTAATAAGTTAAAGGTTTAAAGTGGACTATCTTGAAGACATGGAGGATCAGAAGTGCAACTATTTTATTAGTAGCTATATAAGCTCATGATAAGCCGATTTTATTTATTTCTCTCGTTATCTCTGTGTGTTTTTCATCTCTCTTCTCTCTTTGTTCTTGAGTTGAAGAGAATCCCTAATTGTTTGTAATTTGTTTATCTTCTTTTCTGTATTGTAAAACTTTGCTATTCTTTAGCAGTTTGATATAATAAAAAGTGAGCCAAGGGGAGGTTGGCTAGGTTCACTCTTAAACTGGTTTTGTGGTTAATTGGCTTTGGATTATAGATTTCTACGTGGTATCAGAGACAGGTTGCTCTATACCAAATCGTTTTTTAAAAGATCATATAGTTTTTCAAAAATTAGGGTTTCTCAATATTTGGGCGTTTTGATCTATATGTGTAGATCTTGTTGTTCTGAGGGTAGATATAGTAGTATTGACATAAGATCTTGTAGATCTGAAGGTTAATTGAGTTTTCCTAAAAATTAGGGTTTTCAATTTTGGGGGGTTTCTTGATCCTGGTGGTTCTTTAGTTAATTACTTCTTGATTTAGTAATCTTGTGAGTTAATTGATTCTCTGAGTGTGTTAATTTGAATTTTTTTTTTTATCAAATTGGATAAATTAGGGTTTACTGTATCAAACAGTAATTCACGTTGTTTTTTGAGTTTTTCAGTTGTTAAATCTGACTTTTTTTATTCTAATTTCAAGATTCTTGAAATTAAAATAAAAAACCTTTTTGTTACTCATAACAATCTTTTTATTTTTCAGGTGTTTTCGCTGTGCTGTTTGGTTGTGTGGATCTTCTTGATCCCTGGTTACTCTGTTTGTGGAAGCTTGCGTGCATTGTAACTACCTCTCACGCCCTTTCTTTAGGTTTTTTATTAGGTTTTTTAGAATTGCATGTGACGAAGAGTAGGTCAAGGGATTTGTTGTTGAGGAGTTGTATTGATTGGGGTTATATGTGCTTAAGGATTTATAAGGTGTTTGTGCTATTGGTTTCTTTGTTTTGCTTTGTTTGTTCTTGTTTGTTTGCTTTCATTTTTTGTAATCTTGATTTAATTGCTTACATTTTTGAAAAATGGCTGGTGAAGATGATAAAAATAAGGATAAACATAATGAAGGTGGCAGTAGTGAATTAAAATTGGACATATATGACCCTTTATATTTGCACCCTCAAGACATTGGTGCTCAGTTGATTACCTTCAAACTTGAAGGTACTGAGAACTATAAGGTCTGGCCTGCTGTTGTGCAGTTGGCCTTACACACTAGAAACAAACTTGGTTTTATTAATGGGAAATGTGTTAGAGATCCCATTGATGCTCTTTTTCATGCACAATGGGATAGGTGTAATTTTGTGGTGTTATCTTGGATTCTTGGTTGTATTTCACAAGATCTTTACAAAAGTCAAGTGTTTTCTATAAATGCTAAGTCTGTTTGGGATGAATTAAATGAAACATACAATAAACAAGACATCAATCTTTGATACTGATCACTAATAAAAGTATGAATCGGTGGGATATCCACCTATGTTTTGTTAAGAAAGGAAATATGACTCAAAACAATGCTAATAATGTGACTGATAATAAGACTGATACTAGTAAGATTACCACTCATACTTTTACTAGTGATCAGTATCAAAGATTGATGTCTTTACTTAGTGGTAGAGGTGATGCTAGCAAGGCTCATGCTAGTGTTGCAGGTATTGTCATTGCTTCAAACTATGTGATTAGTTTCTTTACTTATAGGTTTTTTAATTTCAATTCTAATATAAGTACCTATAGTACTTTATTGGTTGGATCATTGACTCAGGAGCTAGTCAACATATCACTTTTTGTGCCACTCATCTTTATGATGTTATAGATGTTTCACAATTAAATCTTACTGTTGTACATCCTAATGGGACTATTGCACAAGTTAAACAAATTGGAAGTTTTAAATTTGGTAATAATTTGATTCTAAAAGATGTGTTGGTAGTTCCTGGGTATCATGTGAGTTTGTTGTCTGTTCATAAGTTGTCTAAGGATAACAATGTGATTGTCAGTTTTAATGATAAAATTTGTAAAATTCAGGATTTAACTCAAAGGTTCCTGATGAGGACTGGTAGTGAGAGAGGATGCCTTTATTTTCTTGATGAAGGTAAGAGGGTTAATAATAGTAATATTAGAAGTTGTATTATGCCAAATTGCATTTGGCATAATAGACTTGGACACCCCTCTGATCAAGTTTTAACTGTGCTTAAACATAAACTTAAAGATCTTAAGAGTACTAGTTCTGAGCCGTGTGAAATATGTCATAAAGCTAAACAAACAAGAGAGCCATTTCCTTTAAATGATCATAAAACTAAAAATATGGGTGATCTTGTTCATTTAGATGTGTGGGGACCTTATATGGTGACTAGTAGATATGGGTTTAAGTACTTCCTTACTGTGGTAGATGATTACACCAGGGCTGTTTGGGTGTTTTTGATGAAAAACAAAAGTGGGGTCTGTGGAAAACTAGAAGGGGTGTTGAATAGTTTACCCGTTTTTAGTTTAATTATCTTTTGAAACTTTCCGTTAAATCAAAGATATGAACATAAAGACAATACACAATATGCAAGTATAAGGAAAGAAACGATCAAACCATAACACGATTGTTTATCGTGGTTCGGCTACAAGGAACTCTATTTTCCTTGCCCTACGTCCATGCCCCGAGTATCCAACTCGAGAGTTTCTTTCACTTGTCAACAAGCTCCTTTATCTGGCGGAGAAAACCTTACACGTCGCTTACAAGTTTACCGACACTAAGCTAGATGTCGAGTTCTTTACCAAGGGTACAACCACTCCCGTTTGGTTCTTTTACAAGGGTACAACCACTCCCGTCACACTATGTATTTTAAGGCCTAAAATACTAACCGATCACAACTTATAACACACAATCAAATGAAGTGTAAACTACACAAAGTCTACACGATGCTAAGCTAACAAGTCTTGCAACGTTGAGTTGAATACTTGTAACTTTATATGTACTTGTGAACTTCTTTGCTACAAAAGAATCTTCACAACAATGAGATGTTAAAGGGTTAGATGAAAGATATGAATGTATGTGCAAAATATGATGAGAAGTGATAAAAGAAAAATGCTAGCAAATGGTTTGGTATTTATAGCAAAACAACCATCAAGCCTGGCGGATATGGCGGAACCCTCAGAAGGGTTCCGCCCGTGTACCACGAGGGTTCCGCCAGGTCTGACAGTATGTTTTGCCATAACTTGCCAAACCATCCAAAGTCACATCACATAAATACTTGGTCAAACACAAAACTTGTGTAAGAAACCTATGGAGAGTCAAACACACAAACCTTGTGTAAGAGATCTATGTTTAGTCAACCACACAATCTTTCCATAAATGTATGATGACAAAACTTACCATAAATGGGATGTGACATTTCTATTTTAAGAAATATGAAAAATGTTGTGTTTTATATGAAATGTAAATGTAGCAAAAATCTAGTTATGCAAGACTTTTAAAACTAAAATCATGTTTTACTAAAAACAAAAGTTTACACTTTGTCATTAACAAAACGTAGCAAAGATCGTAAGATATAAATAACGTTTTTAGGCGATATTTGTATTAACAGGGTCTTTGATCATATTACAAGTTTTTATAATCTCATTAAAAATCAATTTGAAAAAACTGTTAAAGTTTTTAGAAGTGATAATGGAACAGAGTTTACAAATAAGAGATTTGAAACTTTTCTTTTTAACAATGGTATTTTACATCAAACCTCTTGTCCTTATACACCCCAACAAAATGGTGTAGCTGAAAGAAAGCATAGACACTTGTTAAATACTGCTAGAGCCCTCATGTTTCAAGGGGGGGGGGGGGTTACCTTTGAACATGTGGATTGAGTCAATTCTAATTGCTACTTACCTTATTAATAGGTTGCTTACTGCTGTGTTGTCTAGTAAAAGTCCCTTTGAGATTGTATATAATACTGAACCTAATCTTTTGATTCTAAGATGTTTTGGCTGCTTGTGTTTTTCAACTATTTTAAATGAGTCAGATAAGTTTGGATCTAGATCTGATAAATGTGTGTTTGTTGGATATGCTTTTGACAAAAAAAGGATATAAACTATATAATCTTGATCAAAAAAGTTTATTTTTTCTAAGGATGTAAAGTTTTATGAAAAGGTATTTCCTTTTAAGAATAGTTCTTTCACTAAAGATTTTGTGTTTGAAGAAAATGGAATTAATGATTTGAATTTCTTTGATCAAGAAAATGAAAGCAGTCAAAATAATCTTAGACCCGATGAACCCAATGATGATAAGAAAAGTAGTATAGATAGTAACACCAAGTCTATACCTGAAACTAGTACTCATAAGCCTAGTGTCATCACTATAGATGAAGTTATTAGTGTTGATGAGCATCTACATGCTGAAACAACAGATACTACTGATACAACTGATGTAGATATTAATTTGCCAGTTGAAATAGCAGATACTGCTGATACAACTAATGTAGACAACACTAGTGACACTTCTAGTAGGAAGGACACAGAAAGTAGTGAGTATGCAACAGAAACTACTGTTTCTGATGGTATGCAGAGTACTAATCATGTTGATGATGAATATAATTCTGAGGGTGAGGAATTAGATATGTTTGGTAAAATGTTTGAGACACCAGAACCAGCAGGGGCACAAACTGTTAGGAGAACAAGTAGAATGACAACTTTACCATCTAAATACAAAGATTATGTGCTTAATAAGAATCTTAAGTATGGTATTGATAAAGTAGTTAAATATTCCAATTTAAGCTTTGACAATTTTGGGTTTACTGTTAGTCTTAATAAGATTCATGAAGCTACTACCTATGAAGAAGCTGTTAAAGATAGCAGGTGGGTAGAGGCCATGAATCTAGAGATTGAGACTTTAAACAGAAATGGCACTTGAGAAGTTGTTGAACTACCAACTGGTAGAAAAACAATTGGATATAAGTGGGTTTTTAAAGTTAAATATAAGGCTAATGGGGAAGTAGAAAGGTTTAAAGCAAGATTAGTTGCTAAAGGCTTTAATCAAAAAGAAGGTATTGATTATGAAGAGTAAACCGACCCCTAAAAACGTAACATTTTTCGTCTCATCAATTTGCCAGTTGAAATAGCAGATACTGCTGATACAGCTAATGTAGACAACACTAGTGACACTTCTAGTAGGAAGGACACAGAAAGTAGTGAGTATGCAACAGAAACTACTGTTTCTGATGGTATGCAGAGTACTAATCATGTTGATGATGAATATAATTCTGAGGGTGAGGAATTAGATATGTTTGGTAAAATGTTTGAGACACTAGAACCAGCAGGGGCACAAACTGTTAGGAGAACAAGTAGAATGACAGCTTTACCATCTAAATACAAAGATTATGTGCTTAATAAGAATCTTAAGTATGGTATTGATAAAGTAGTTAAATATTCCAATTTAAGCTTTGACAATTTTGGGTTTACTGTTAGTCTTAATAAGATTCATGAAGCTACTACCTATGAAGAAGCTGTTAAAGATAGCAGGTGGGTAGAGGCCATGAATCTAGAGATTGAGACTTTAAACAGAAATGGCACTTGGGAAGTTGTTGAACTACCAGCTGGTAGAAAAACAATTGGATATAAGTGGGTTTTTAAAGTTAAATATACGGCTAATGGGGAAGTAGAAAGGTTTAAAGCAAGATTAGTTGCTAAAGGCTTTAATCAAAAAGAAGGTATTGATGATGAAGAAACATTTTCTCCTGTTGTGAAAATTGTTACTGTCAGATGTGTGCTGAGTATTGCTGTTAATAATAAATGGCCTATATTTCAACTTGATGTTAACAATGCTTTCTTATATGGAGAATTGGAAGAGGATGTATATATGTTGTTACCAGAAGGATTTTCTGATAAAAATGATAAGAGAGTATGTAAACTAGTTAAATCATTATATGGACTTAAACAAGCACCTAGAAATGGAATGAAAAGTTAACTTCAGTGCTAAAAGAAAATGGTTTTGTGCAAAGTCCTAATGATTTTTCTTTGTTTATTAAGAATGTTAATGATGTTATGTTGGTTTTTATTGGTTTATGTTGATGATATCATTATCACTGGAAATAATGTTGTTGAAATAGACAAGTTTAAGAAATTCTTGAGTTCTAAATTTCTAGTTAAAGACTTAGGAAAGCTTAAATACTTTCTAGGTATAGAAGTTTTGGATGTTGAGAATGGAATTTGTCTCACACAAAGGAAATACTGCAGTGAACTCTTAACAGAGTTTGGTATGCTTGGTTGTAGACCATGTGGTACTCCTATTGAGACAAATCCAGACAATACGAAGCTTGTGTCTAAATTTGGTGATGATGAATTGTTAACTGGTGTTACAAATTATCAAAAGTTGGTTGGTAAACTGATTTACTTGACTTTAACTAGACCAGATATTTCTTATGTTGTACATTGTTTAAGTCAAGTGATGCATAAACCTATGAAATCACATTTAAGGCTTGCTTTCAGAGTTTTAAGATACTTAAAAAAGGAGCTTGGACTTGGTATCACTTTTAGAGAAAGTGATAGTACAAGTTTAAAGGTTTTTGTTAATTCTGATTGGGCAAAGTGTAAAGTAACCAGAAGATCAGTTACTGGTTATAGTGTATTTCTGGGAAATAGTATAGTTTCCTGGAAAAGTAAAAAACAAGTTGTGGTTGCCAGATCCTCAACTGAGGCTGAGTTCAGGGCAATGTGTAATGTTTGTTTTGAGGTTATGTAGATTACCAAGATTTTGGTTGATTTGCATGTTAATGTGAAGTTGCCTGTGGAAATGTTGTGTGATAACAGTTCTGCTATGCAGATTTCTGTTAATCTTGTGCTTCATGAAAGAAGCAAACATTTTGAGATTGATCTTTATTTCTTGAGGGAAATAGTGGCTGATGGCTTTATAAAGCCTGTTAAAGTCAAGTTAGAGTATAATGTTGCAGATCTGTTCACCAAAGGGCTTAATATTTCTAACCATAAAAATTTTGCAAGTGTCTTAGTTTGTATAATGTGTTTCATGACAATTCTGGTGAACAAGATAAAGATGATGGGGGAGTCTCAGGAAGCTAAAGCTTATGGGGGAGTGTTAGAAGAATAAGATCCATCTTCAAACACATGGGCCTCAGTGTCATTATCTTAAAGATAGAGCTAAAAGTGTTCCTGTTTAGAGTGTGTTAGAAGAGTAAGCTCCGGCTTCAAACACATGGGCCTCAGTGTCATTATCTTAAAGATAGAGCTAAAAGTGTTCCCGTCTAATAAGTTAAAGGTTTAAAGTGGACTATCTTGAAGACATGGAGGATCAGAAGTGCAACTATTTTATTAGTAGCTATATAAGCTCATGATAAGCCGATTTTATTTATTTCTCTTGTTATCTCTGTGTGTTTTTCATCTCTCTTCTCTCTTTGTTCTTGAGTTGAAGAGAAGCCCTAATTGTTTGTAATTTGTTTATCTTCTTTTCTGTATTGTAAAACTTTGCTATTCTTTAGCAGTTTGATATAATAAAAAGTGAGCCAAGGGGAGGTTGGCTAGGTTCACTCTTAAACTGGTTTTGTGGTTAATTGGCTTTGGATTATAGATTTCTACATGGTATCAGAAGCGTTTTTTAAAAGATCATATAGTTTTTCAAAAATTAGGGTTTCTCAATATTTGGGTGTTTTGATCTATATGTGTAGATCTTGTTGTTCTAAGGGTAGATATAGTAATATTGACATCAGATCTTGTAGATCTGAAGGTTAATTGAGTTTTCCTAAAAATTAGGGTTTTCAATTTTGGGGGGTTTCTTGATCCTGGTGGTTCTTTAGTTAATTACTTCTTGATTTAGTAATCTTGTGAGTTAATTGACTCTCTGAGTGTGTTAATTTGAATTTTTTTTTTATCAAATTGGATAAATTAGGGTTTACTGTATCAAACAGGAATTCAGGTTGTTTTTTGAGTTTTTCGGTTGTTAAATCTGACTTTTTTTATTCTAATTTCAAGATTCTTGAAATTAAAATAAAAACCCTAAAATACTTTTTAGGGTTTTCTGTGTTAGATTGTTTTATTTCAATTGTTTTGTTACTCATAACAATCTTTTTATTTTTCAGGTGTTTTCGCTGTGCTGTTTGGTTGTGTGGATCTTCTTGATCCTTGGTTACTGTTTGTGGAAGCTTGCGTGCATTGTAACTACCTCTCACGCCCTTTCTTTAGGTTTTTTATTAGGTTTTTTAGAATTGCATGTGACGAAGAGTAGGTCAAGGGATTTGTTGTTGAGGAGTTGTATTGATTGGGGTTATATGTGCTTAAGGAGTTATAAGGTGTTTGTGCTGTTGGTTTCTTTGTTTTGCTTTGTTTGTTCTTATTTGTTTGCTTTCATTTTTTGTAATCTTGATTTAATTGCTTACATTTTTGAAAAATGGCTGGTGAAGATGATAAAAATAAGGATAAACATAATGAAGGTGGCAGTAGTGAATTAAAATTGGACATATATGACCCTTTATATTTGCACCCTCAAGACATTGGTGCTTAGTTGATTACCTTCAAACTTGAAGGTACTGAGAACTATAAGGTCTGGCCTGCTGTTGTGCAGTTGGCCTTACACACTAGAAACAAACTTGGTTTTATTAATGGGAAATGTGTTAGAGATCCCACTGATGCTCTTTTCAGGCACATTGGGATAGGTGTAATTCTGTGGTGTTATCTTGGATTCTTGGTTGTATTTCACAAGATCTTTACAAAGGTCAAGTGTTTTCTATAAATGCTAAGTCTGTTTGGGATGAATTAAATGAAACATACAATAAACAAGACATCAATCTTTGATATTGATCACTAGTAAAAGTATGAATCGGTGGGATATCCACCTGGTTTTGTTAAGAAAGGAAATATGACTCAAAACAATGCTAATAATGTGACTGATAATAAGACTGATACTAGTAAGATTACCACTCATACTTTTACTAGTGATCAGTATCAAAGATTGATGTCTTTACTTAGTGGTAGAGGTGATGCTAGCAAGGCTCATGCTAGTGTTGCAGGTATTGTCATTGCTTCAAACTATGTGATTAGTTTCTTTACTTATAGGTTTTTTAATTTCAATTCTAATATAAGTACCTATAGTACTTTATTGGTTGGATCATTGACTCAGGAGCTAGTCAACATATCACTTTTTGTGCCACTCATCTTTATGATGTTATAGATGTTTCACAATTAAATCTTACTGTTGTACATCCTAATGGGACTATTGCACAAGTTAAACAAATTGGAAGTTTTAAATTTGGTAATAATTTGATTCTAAAAGATGTGTTGGTAGTTCCTGGGTATCATGTGAGTTTGTTGTCTGTTCATAAGTTGTCTAAGGATAACAATGTGATTGTCAGTTTTAATGATAAAATTTGTAAAATTCAGGATTTAACTCAAAGGTTCCTGATGAGGACTGGTAGTGAGAGAGGATGCCTTTATTTTCTTGATGAAGGTAAGAGGGTTAATAATAGTAATATTAGAAGTTGTATTATGCCAAATTGCATTTGGCATAATAGACTTGGACACCCCTCTGATCAAGTTTTAACTGTGCTTAAACATAAACTTAAAGATCTTAAGAGTACTAGTTCTGAGCCGTGTGAAATATGTCATAAAGCTAAACAAACAAGAGAGCCATTTCCTTTAAATGATCATAAAACTAAAAATATGGGTGATCTTGTTCATTTAGATGTGTGGGGACCTTATATGGTGACTAGTAGATATGGGTTTAAGTACTTCCTTACTGTGGTAGATGATTACACCAGGGCTGTTTGGGTGTTTTTGATGAAAAACAAAAGTGGGGTCT
>LBNU01037318.1:27735-47865 GCA_014162995.1 Artemisia annua | reverse complement strand
AAACTTGCGCCATTGTTCACGAAATCATTTTTCCAATAAAATCAAGTATAAACTTCAAAGTTTTTCTCAAACTCAATATAATTCAATTAATTTAGCAAATGCAATACGATTCAAGTTTTCTAGGTTGTGCCGACTCGATAAAGGAATAAAGCTCACATTAAATAAGGTAGTTCACGGTTTTTCAAACCCAAAAAAGTTCAAAGAAGCTCAAATGCTAAGGAAAATCAAAAGTAAAAGTTTTGGCTCGTAAAATAATTTTAGGAAATTTTTCCGGATGTTACAGCACATACCCCTAAAAGGAATCGCGTCCTCGCGATTAGGTTCAGGTTATAGGTCGGAATAATTTTGGCGGAAAGGTGATGGTACTAAAACAGTTTAAGTCTCAATTACGCAATGTTTCACAATCTTGCTAGTGGGTCTCCTTCAAATTCTCAGTCTCAATTCCAATGTAAGGTTCATATCCAGGTGACACAAATTTCATTTTGATACACGAAAGCTGGTAAAGATGGCAGGGTGACTGAACTTCAAATTTTGTTTCCGAAATCAGGGTTTTCCTCCTCAGAAAAATAGATAAAACTTTATCTGAAAACTTTATTTAGGTAAACATTAGTACAAATTTGACCAAAATAACTTTCCAAGTGTTACAAATTATTTTGTTGAGAATTTGCGGTTACGTAAGATGACACAGTTTCAAAAGATTTTATAAGATTGTAGAAATCGGGGTTCCCATAGTGGTATGGGTAAGATAAGTTTCACAAAGGTTGACGTTTGACATTTCTCAACAAAAGTTTGATAAGATTTTGACCAGAAGAAATCTAATTCTCAAAATAGACATTTTCAGAAAATGTCACTACGAGTTTCAAAGTTGATTCAAAAACATTTAAGGAAAAGACTTGAAAGTAATAACACCAAAGAAGAAGGTTAGTGATATAGCAACACAATATATATAGTATATATATAGTAGTATATCTTCCGAGGATAGCACCGGTAAATATGTATCCCCGGGTCGTATTTCCCAACGAAGGCTTAAATGGAGCTCGTTGGTTCGTGATTGTGAGTCGTGAAGTGAATGTGAGGGGTTTATGGGGAACCCTAAGCTAAATTACACTACGAGAAAATAAAAACGCACAAATAAGAAAACACGTAAACCTAACACGTAATTAAATCCTAAAAACGTAATTAAAACGTAAAATAAACGTCAACGCGTAAAATAAAAAGTGAATTTAAAGTACTACTACTCCTACGGGGGTGAAAATGATTTTTCTATGTTTTAAATAACAAAAGAAAATTTTAGGGAAAAGAAAAATATTATTTTGGCTTTTTATTTAATTATTATTAATTAAAAACTATTTTTAACTATTTAAATTATACTAAAATACTATTTATTATGAAATAAAGCTAGAAAAATAAAAATTTAATTTTTATAATTCTAAAATAACCTAATAATAATATTAAAACAGAAATATATTTTTTTGATTTTTTATGAATTATTATTAATTAAAAAGGATTTAAAAATACTTTAAAACTAAATTAATTATTATAAATACTAAATGGACTTAGAAAATTATAAAATTTTGCAGATAATTCTAAATTATTATAACTAACCTAGGAAAAATAAGATTACTAAAATATAAACCCTAATAAGCTGTTTTGGGCTAATAAGCAATTTAGGTAATAAGCACTTTTTGAGAAAATAAGCACTAATGGACACCAAACTTTAAGAGCAGCTTAAACACAACTAATGGGGAATATTTGTACCAGATAAGCACAGAAAACAAGTCAATAAGTCCTATTTGTGAATTAACCTATTTGACAGAAATGTAGCCTAAGGTACCTAATTCCTAGCTTATTAATAAGCACCTAAGAAGCTGTTTTGTAAAACCTAATGGGGGCAAAACCTAGTTGACCTACCAGAGACCCTAAAAAACACAATAGCCCTAATTTTAGAACCCTAATTGACCCTTAATTGAACCCTTGTACAGGTCACTGTAGCATCTGCATTAAATGTTGAACAGGTTGGGACAATGTTGTGGATAAAATTTAACCTATCTAAATGATAATGAAAATGATTGAGCTTATGTTTATATACTATTTGCTGTATGAACTTGTCCTAAGAACTGAATTTAAGCACCTTGGAAGCCTATTGACACCCTAAATACCCCTAAGAACAGCTTACTGTGGACAGGTTTAAGGGTGGTATTGACTTTTTATGATTGCACCTAAAGTTTGACTTATTTGAAATTCTACAGATCCAATATGACCCTAAATGTAATAATAACTTGTTTTAACACTAGATTACCCTAAGCCTACCCTAAATCTAACAATGAACAAGATCTCAGGTTCCTACTTATACTTATGCTAACAGATTTGGGCAATTTGTCCAAGTTTGACTTTTTACCTTTTTCCTACTGTTTTTATGGTATGACTGACCTAGAATAGACTATGGTAACTTACTAGTGCAGAAAAAACAGTAACTAGATAGCTATAGATCCTAAATTTTACCTAAACCAAACACCCCTTTAGAAGTACTTATAACTACTAACTGCTAACCTAGGGTGCTACTAACTAATCTAATGATGCAGTCTTACTTCACTAATGATATATATCCTTTTTAAACCTTATGAACCTTCAAGCAACAAGCAGAACTGAAAATGGCAGGTTGAGTTTAATATTGTAGTTTATGACAGATTAATAAACCAAAGGCAAACAGCTTAAATAGAGATGCAATTTCCCACTTAACTAGAACATATTAACTACAAATAATCAAAATAAGCTACACAAAACAAACTAGACGAATTAAGATAAAGTACAAAAAAAGCTAAACTAAAGATCTTACTTTCTCACCCCCGACTAGATGGAGGGGCTTTCCAATGAGGCCTATCTTTGGATAGGCCAAGACTTCCCAGCTAGCTTTCTTGACTATCACTCTAGCTCCAAATAAGCTACTGCTTATTGCTTTATTATATATATATAGATATGATATAATATATATATGACTATATATATATATATATATATATATATTATATAGTATATATATATATATATAATATATATAATATATATATATATATATATATATTTAATAATTATATATATAATAAATATATATATATAATATATATAATATATATATATATATATATAAATATATTATTTAATAAAGGAAATATACAAAGAGGATTTAACTAATTTAAGAACTTTACTTATCCAACTAAACTTGAGGAAAACCAGAAAATAAGAGCTTTTATACTTAAAAGGAATTAAGGTAATTAACTAACACTGATTTAAGACAGTAAAGTAAATGT
Organism: Artemisia annua; assembly: GCA_014162995.1. Taxonomy (NCBI): domain Eukaryota; kingdom Viridiplantae; phylum Streptophyta; class Magnoliopsida; order Asterales; family Asteraceae; genus Artemisia; species Artemisia annua. Next base: position 44,557 of record LBNU01037318.1, on the reverse strand, counting down.
AAACATTTTTAATTAAACTGAGCAGATTACAGTACATTCAAGAAAATATTACATGAACATTAACCTAATTTAGACTCTAGACTCTACACCACCACCGACCATGGGGAAGACCTCTATTTATAATTGCCAGAAGAAATCTCTAGAGAAGAAGTCCAGAACATCTCCTTATCCCTTAAGATCAAACCCACCGACTTTAATGCTTCTAGACCTTCGAATAATGTCCAGGCTCTTCAATAGATATCTTCAATGTCCCGTGTGTTTCCTGATGCTCCTGATCAGTTCTTTCTGATCTTCTTAGAAGGCTATTGATTGAGTATGGATAGTTTTAATCGGGGAAATTTTGCTGGGTGAAATTAGGTTATAGGTGAACACTAAAAACTGGGCAGGGGGGGGTGAATGGGGGGGTAATATGAAATAGTAATAAATGTGTAGATTGGGTCGTTGTTTAAGGGTGACCGGGTAATTTTTTAGGTTTGACCTGGGTTTGGAGTTTGGCCGAGGAGTTATGGCAATAAGGTGTTTTGTGGTTTTGTTTTTAATGTGTTTTACTTTTTATAAGTGGGTTAAGTATATTTGTTTAGTTAATGGGTAGTTTGAATAGGTTTTAATCAAGGGACCATATTTGTAAAATCTGAAAATGTGAGGACTAAGTCTGCCAATATTTTCAAAAATATCTTGCCAAGGACAATCGTTTTTTTTTTTTTTTTTTTTTTTTTTTTTTTTTTTTTTTTTTTTTTTTTTTTTTTTTTTTTTTTTTTTTTTTTTTTTTTTTTTTTTTTTTTTTTTTTTTTTTTTTTTTTTTTTTTGACAATTCTCCAAATCTCTAGGGACTTGTTTGCTAGCTTGAGGCTTGACTCTTTCAATTTCTCGTGCTCGTTTTTTGATGACTTTAGGCTCGGTTTTTGTCGTTTCTCATATTTTATTACCTGCATGTATAAAAAGCAAAAAAACATATATATTTGGCAATTATGGTCGGCGTTTTGGTCCTTTTGGTCTTTATTGTCCAAATAAAAGGTATGTTTAACAGCATACCCAAAAACTCCCCAGACTAAGATATTGTCGTGTCCTCCAACCGCAATGTTATGAGCTCACATTTTGAAATCTAAAATTCCTCAATCTCTTTTACAAACTTTGAAGGTAGGCAAAATTTTCAAAAGAGACTTACTAAATTTTAAATCCAAAAATGGCCCCCGGTGATCCTACTTAATCTTATTTATTATCTAATGTAATTTTACACTACACTTTAATTCGGGTGACGGTATGTTAACTTTTCATTATCCTGGGATAACTTTTAGGATCATAGAGTAAAACACCGACTCCAGAGGAAAGTGACCGTACGGAAAAATTCATCGTCCTGATTTTTCAGCAAGTTCCCAAGCCCAAGCGTAAAACGAAATCATTGTTTAGTTTACCAAGTTAGATGCTAACACTAACCATGGAAGTTACTTGTGAATATATTTCTCCTTACTCCATGATTCCTATTCCTCCTAAATTATTTTAATTTTTGGTGGAAATGATTCTTCATTTCCTCGTTTTTATATTTAATAGTCCGATAAAGGCTTAGGAATTTAGACGCTAATTAGTTTTAATTCTTCCCTCGAGAACCGTTGCCACATAAAAAGAGTCCACATCAAGTCTCTGATTAACACGATTTGTGGGGAGTGTCCCCCCTTTTATGGCGACCGAAACAACTCAACTACGAGTCCAGAGACAGAAGCTTTTATTAGGACCCCCCCGGAGTCAAGATTTGGCATTTTTATTTATTATTTATTAAGCGCATTAACGTATTTGCCCTTGGTCTTTTACAACAATCACAACATCGGCTGCGAACCGGCAAGATGTAATAGTCTTATTATGACCTTGGGTATTTCCTCCGCCTTTTTAGAAGTCTACAACATCGGCTGCGAACCGGCAAGATGTAGAAAACTTTTTGGCTTTGGATTATTATTATATATTATTTTTCATTTATTTTGCCAAATCCCAAGTCCTACGGCTTTTATAACAATCCCAACATCGGTTGCGAGCTGGCAAGATGGAATAGTCTATTACACCGTAACGCTGGCAGTACCTTGATGTGTACCCAACCTTCATAAGCAAAGATTCTTTTGGCAAGGACTACAAACTAAGTTTCGCCAAAATCGTACACCTTTAATTAAACCTAAATTTCTATTATAAGGGGTGAAACAAGCTGATGGGAGTGAAAGGCCACAAGTAGCTTCGATGAGCTCTAAAGAGATCCAACTACTCCACGTTTAGCATCTAACTTCTAAGTAAACTCTATCATTTCTCGTTCTCCGCAAATTTAAAATCTCAAATAATGAGATCCGCGGATGCTTAGCCGTATAATCAAGCCGCGCGTATATAAAGTCAATTACGGGAACTTGCAAACTCTTGGATAAGAATTCGCGTTTTCTAGCTCCTTGTGTAAGAGACTAGCACGAGCTTATGGATTATAATTGGTTAAGGGAACAAGCTAGGGCTCAACACGCCCGATCAAGTCAAAATTTTATTCCTACTCTCACCAGCGGAAAAGTCAACATTATGTCAAAACTTATTATATTTTTGTAAGTTTTTAAAAATTTTCTCATTTTTTTGTACTTTTTTCGTTAAAATTTTTCGGAAAAACGTGGTTGCGTGAGTACTCGGCAAAATGCAAGGTAAAAATCGAATCGAAAGATTCACCCCCCAGACTAAAGTGAAACATTGTCCTCAATGTTTCGAAGGTAAGGGTAACCTACGTAAATCTAAGGCCGTTTATTAGGTATGCCAAATAGATAAACGTTAAATGAAACGATTAGGATATGAGAAGTATCGAAAAATGAGACTCGAGTGGAGAAAGGACAAGCACGACGAGCACGAGAGTCTTCATTTTCGGGCTATCTGGACATAAAACACAAGCACAAAACAAACAACACGAGAAAATGGAAGAGGGAACCCTCCTCATGGTTATTTATTAGTAAAAGAAAATAGAAAGAAAAAGGATAAAAAGGATAAGCATGGGGTGCCTCCCACGAAGCGCTTTGTTTTTGGTTACCGAGTCACGTAGCTTGACTCGATCCCTAAATTTAGTTGTCCTTAGGGAAAGTTTGGAGATCCGGGACAACCATGGATGGTATGTCACCTCCAAAATAATGTTTAAGCCTATGACCGTTCACCTTAAAATTAGGTCTGTCGGGTTGTGATAATTCTACGATACCATAAGGAAAAACTTGAACAACGGTGAATGGGCCAGACCAACGGGTTTTGAGCTTGCCCGAGAAAATCTTAAGTCGAGAATTAAAGAGGAGAACTTGATCACCAACGTTAAAGACCCGATCTTTGATTTTAGCATCATGGATCTTCTTAGTTTTCTCTTTGTAAATTAAAGAATTCTCATAAGCTTGATCACGGAGTTCGGTAAGTTCATTCAATTGAATTTTACGGTGATCTCCCGCGGTCTTTAAATCAAAATTAGCATGTTTTAAGGCCCAATAGGCTTTATGTTCTAACTCAATGGGCAAGTGGCAAGCCTTTCCATACACCAACCTATAAGGAGTACATCCAATGGGGGTTTTGTAAGCGGTGCGGAAAGCCCATAATGCATCATCTAATTTGTCGGCCCATGAGGATCGGTGTTCACCTACGGTTCTCTCTAAGATAAGTTTAAGACCTCGATTGGACACTTCAACTTGACCGCTAGTTTGTGGGTGATACGCGGTAGAAAGACGATGGGTAACTCCGTATTTGAGCATGACTTTTGCAAATTGATCGTTACAGAAGTGGGTACCGCGATCACTTATAATAGCACGAGGAGTTCCAAATCGGGCAAATAGACTTTTCAAGAACTTAACAACGACTCGGGCATCATTGGTGGGGAGCGCTTTTGCTTCAACCCATTTTGACAAGTAATCGACGGCCACGAGTATATACTTATTTCCCCTAGATGATGGGAACGGTCCCATAAAATCGATGCCCCAGACGTCGAAAATCTCACAAACTTGTATAGCATTTTGAGGCATTTCGTCCTTTTGAGATATTTTTCCTTGACGTTGGCATGAATCACAAGATTTCACTAAGTCATGTGCGTCACGATAAATTGTTGGCCAATAAAAACCGGAGTCAAATACTTTCTTTGCGGTGTAGTTGGCACCATGATGTCCCCCCGTGGGTCCATTGTGGCATGCCATAAGGATGTCGGCGGCTTCTTTGCCGTGAACGCATTGTCGAATCACTTGGTCAGCACAGACTCTAAATAAGTAGGGGTCGTCCCAGAAATAATGCTTAACGTCTTTAAAGAATTTCTTCTTTTGTTGGGATGACATTCCTTTCCTAATGAAATTTCCTGCATGGTAGTTAGCGAAGTCGGCGAACCATGGGGTACTAGAATCGTGAGATAACATCCCAAGTGTCTCGAGGGGGAATGTCTCGGTGATTTCCTTGTTCTCGAGATCACTTTGATGGGGATTTTCTAAACGGGAAAGATGATCGGCGGCTAGGTTTTCGGCTCCTTTCTTATCTTTAATCTCAACATTAAACTCTTGGAGGAGGAGAACCCACCGGAGTAACCGTGGTTTAGCGTCTTGTTTTGCAAGAAGATATTTTAAAGCCGAGTGGTCGGTGTACACTATGGTCTTAGATAGAACAAGATACGGTTGGAATTTTTCAAAGGCATAAACAACGGCTAACATCTCTTTTTCGGTGGTCGTGTAGTGAGATTGAGCGTCGGTCATTGTTTTGCTAGCATAGTGTATCGGCTGAAAATATTTGGTCTTACGTTGCCCCAGGACCGCCCCGATGGCATAATCGCTAGCATCGCACATAAGCTCAAAAGGCAAGTCCCAATCAGGGGCAACTAATATTGGAGCTTCCGTTAATTTCTTTTTGAGAGTATTGAAGGCTTCGATGCATTCATTCGAGAAGATAAACGGAGCATCTTTTTCTAGAAGATGGGTCAGAGGCCGGGCTATCTTAGAAAAGTCTTGGATGAATCGTCGGTAAAAACCGGCATGACCTAGGAAACTACGAATTCCTTTAACGGTAGTAGGATGAGGTAATTTTGTGATGACGTCGAATTTAGCACGATCTACCTCGATTCCGGATTTAGAAATTTTATGGCCTAGGACAATTCCTTCTTTAACCATGAAATGACACTTTTCCCAATTTAGGACTAAGTTAGTTTCTTCACATCGTTTAAGCATCTTTTCTAAATGGGAAAGGCACGAGGAAAACGAATCTCCATAAACCGAGAAATCGTCCATGAAGACTTCCATGGTTTTCTCGATCATGTCATGGAATATGGCCATCATGCACCTTTGGAATGTGCCTGGAGCATTGCATAAGCCGAAAGGCATACGACGATAAGCAAAAGTTCCATAAGGGCACATGAAAGTGGTCTTTTCTTGATCTTGTGGGTCTATAGAAATTTGGAAGTAACCGGTAAAACCGTCAAGAAAACAATAGAATTCATTTCCCGCTGATCGCTCTAACATTTGATCCATAAAGGGGAGTGGAAAATGATCTTTACGAGTAGCTTCGTTGAGTTTCCTATAATCGATACACACTCTCCATCCCGTGACGAGACGTGTGGGAATTAACTCATTATCGTCATTCGTAACAACGGTCATACCTCCCTTTTTTGGAACACAATGGATCGGGCTAACCCATGAACTATCGGAGATTGGATAATCATACCGGCATCGAGTAATTTGATAACTTCGTTTTTGATAACATCGTGAATTTTTGGGTTAACCCGTCTTTGTTGTTGGATGGAGGGCTTAGAATTTTCTTCGAGTAAGATCTTATGAGTGCAGAAACAAGGGTCTATGCCCTTTATATAAGAAATTTGCCAAGCGATGGCACTCTTATGCTTCTTAAGCACGTATAAGAGTCGGTTCCTCTCCTCATCTTTTAGGGTTTAGAAATGATAACGGGAAGTTTGTCGGTTCCTTCCAAGAAAGCGTATTTGAGATGAGGAGGTAAATCTTTGAGCTCGGGCTCCGGAGGATTTTCGTTAGACGGCCTCACTTCTTTTACTTCTTCGACGTAAAGGTCCTTCGGAGGGAGAAGCGGAGACGGATCTTCATTCAACAATTTTTCAAGCAAAAGGATGTCTCCCTCCGGATCGAGATAAGAATCATCAACTTCCGGTGAAGATGATGTATCAATAGCAAGAAATTCATCGACATCTTTCAAGAAGAAATCACCTCCCTCAAACGGAGTGAGGGACGGGGACGAATCAGAAATGATTGGTTCAGAAGAAGGAGTGGGATTGCCACTCGAAGCATTATTAGAAAAACCGAGAAGTTCTTGAGAATACTCTTTCGAAGCAACATCGAGGATATCAACTCGGTTTACGGACATGCAATCGTAGTTAGAGGAGTATCTCGCGGTTTGATCGAGATTAAACATAACGGCTTCATTTCCAACTCGTAGGGTGATCTCTTCATCGTAAACATCAATCAACGCGCGGCCCGTCCTTAGGAATCCTCTCCCGAGAATGAGAGGAACCCGTGGATCAGCATCGAAATCGACAATCACAAAATCGGCAGGGAAGTTGAACTTTCCAACGTTCACGAAAATGTCTTCGGCTATACCAAGAGGTCGAGAAGTAGAACGATCCGCGAGCTCAAGAGTCATGCACGTCGGGGTGAGCTCGGGAAGTGAAAGTTTCTTCCAGATGGATAACGGCATAAGGTTAATGCTAGCACCGAGATCGGCCAAGGCGAAACATTGAACCATACCTGGAAAATTACAAGGGATCAAGAATTTGCCAGGGTCTCCGAGCTTTTCGGGAAGCTTCTTAAGGAGGACCGCTGAGCAATGTTCGTTCAAGGGCGTTTTGGTCATTTCGAATAATTTATCTTTATTAGTCAATAAGCCCTTAATCATAGACGCAAACTTTGGCATTAGAAGAATAGCATTCGCGAGACTAATATCGAAATGTATATCTTGGAAAATCTGATAGAACTTCTCCATTTGTTGTTGATTTTTGTCACGGAGCTTTTGTTCAGTGAGTCTAAACGGATAAGGAAGTTTGGTCTTAATGGGAATTTCTTGATCACAAACGACTTTTTCTTTTTGCTTAGATGGTTGGACAACCGGAGGTTGGATGTCTTCGGTCCTTCCGTTGTTAGTAGGAAGTTCCGTATCCTTTGTCGCCTCGGTTTCACGGTCGACTACCTTAGGAGGAATGGAAGAAGAAACGGGAGTCGGAGTCTGAGTCGGAGCCGTGGGTCCATCATACTTAACACCACTACGAGTCATGATCGCCTTAGCATCGCCCCTCGGGTTGGCGATCGTATTGCTTGGGAGAGTAGAGGAAGTACCCAAGCCCGAGGGTCGATCATTTAAAGACTTCTTAATTTCGGTTAATTCCTTAATTAATATCCTTGTTGTATCTTCATGATTTTTATTGATCACTTGTTGATTTTGAATATCAAGAACTAAACGTTTCAATAACTCATCCGTGGGCGATGGACTTTGAGCAGCATTTTGATTTTGATAAAAGTTTTGCCCCGGGTTGTTTTGAAAACCTTGACCATAAAAATTTCCTTGATTAGCATTATTTCCTTGATTAAAATTCCCATAATTTTGAAAATTCCCCTGATTAAAATTCCCTTGATTAGCATTTTGATAATTTCCTTGAAAATTCCCTTGATTTCCATAATTAAAATTTCCTTGATTTTGATAAAAATTCCCTTGATTCGGGCCTTGATTTTGAAAATTTCCCTGATTTTGAAAACCCCGATTTTGTGATTGATTGAAATTACCCTGATTTTGATTAGAAAAACCCTGATTAACCCTAGATTGATTCTGATTTGGTTGATTATTCTTATTAAGCACATTGGGGTTCGGGTTGTTGAAACCGGGTGGTCCAAGGTAGTTGTTAGAACGGTAGCTGAGGAGATTACGGTCTCCTTGGGGTGGGTAAACGTTAATTCCCGTATTTGCAGCGTAAACGTTCTCTTGAGTGTAGCCACCAGCGGCTGGGCACTCGTAATACGGATGGGGACCACCGCAAGTCTCACAACTTGGGTTAATAGCGTGAACGGGTTGGGCCGGTTTTTCTTTTTCTTTGACGAGAAGACCAATTTGTTTGGTAAGAGTCGTAAGAACATTCATCACATCGTCATTAGGTTTGCTATTAGTACTCGAGACTTGGGTTTTGCATCTAGAACTCCTCACTTTTGCTTTGTTTTCAATGATGGTGAAAGCTTCTTGAGTGTTTCTAGACAACAGATTTCCACCCGCAGCAGCATTGAGAGAATCTTGGTCAGCGGGATTCAATCCATTATAGAAAGTATCGATCTGATGCAAGTCGGAAAACCCGTGATTAGGACATTTTTCGAGCAAATCCTTAAATCTATCCCACGCTTCACTGAATGATTCATCAAAACCTTGTTGGAATCGGAAAATCTGAGTTCGGAGATTAGAAGTTTTGGAAGGAGGATAGAAATGATTGATGAACTAGTTAGCTAGATCATTCCAAGTATGAATCGAGTTCGGTGGTTCCTTTTCTAGCCAAGTACGGGCGGCTCCTTTGAGCGAAAAGGGAAACAATTTCATCTTAATCACATCATAAGGGACTTGATTGATCTTAATTGTTTCAGCAATGTCGGTGAAATTCCTAATGTGAACGTAAGGGTCTTCGTGATCAAAACCGTGAAAGGATATACCCGTGATGAGATTGAGTAACCCGTGATTAATTTCAAATTGGTTTGCGGTGATATCGGGAATCACGATGGCTCTCCTAACACCTTGGAAGGGTGATTGGAGTTGTTCTTCCATCGGACATAAATCATAAACCGGTTGGGGTCCCACCGGAGGGATCCCGTTTTGTTGTGCACCACCCACCGGCGGGGGTACAACATTTTGACCGTTCTTATTCATGTCCTCAACGGTTGGGAAAGGAATACGATTGTTTTGTCGGATAATTCGCTCGGGATTCGAAAGAGGAGAAAGTAAGTCGTTTGACGAAGAACGGGTGTTCATACACCGAAACGAAAACGAAAATCAAAAGAAACGAAAAACAACTTTGAAGTTAAAATTATTTTTTTTGGGTTTTTTAAGTATTAAAACAAAACAAAGAAAACAAAAACTACTTTTATTTTATTTTTTTGGTAACCGCTACGTTAACCGTAACCTTTTCCCTTGAAATTACGCGCGGCGAGGCGGGAGGACGAGGTGCTCCGAAGATGCTTGAAAACCTGCCCTCTTCAGTCTGCAATTTAATGTCAAGACTTCCGTATTCCTCGTTTATTCGGTTGTAATCTCAAAGTAATCCGTGTAACGAGTAATTTCACGATTTGTTTTGTTGGTTATTTGGGCACGGTTTACAACACTTTCAAAGAAAGTGAGGATCCTTTTTATTAGTGTATTTTATGAAAAACACTTTCTACAAGTGTTTTTATTTATTCTATTTTTGTGTTTTTATAATATAACGAAAATAAGTAACTTCCGGGGAAGAAGGATCTTCAAATCACAAAAACAACGAACGGAATTGACGTACTCGGTTCAAGCCTTCCCCGGCAGCGGCGCCAAAAAGTTGATATAGCAACACAATATATATAGTATATATATAGTAGTATATCTTCCGAGGATAGCACCGGTAAATATGTATCCCCGGGTCGTATTTCCCAACGAAGGCTTAAATGGAGCTCGTTGGTTCGTGATTGTGAGTCGTGAAGTGAATGTGAGGGGTTTATGGGGAACCCTAAGCTAAATTACACTATGAGAAAATAAAAACGCACAAATAAGAAAACACGTAAACCTAACACGTAATTAAATCCTAAAAACGTAAAATAAACGTCAACGCGTAAAATAAAAAGTGAATTTAAAGTACTACTACTCCTACGGGGGTGAAAATGATTTTTCTATGTTTTAAATAACAAAAGAAAATTTTAGGGAAAAGAAAAATATTATTTTGGCTTTTTATTTAATTATTATTAATTAAAAACTATTTTTAACTATTTAAATTATACTAAAATACTATTTATTATGAAATAAAGCTAGAAAAATAAAAATTTAATTTTTATAATTCTAAAATAACCTAATAATAATATTAAAACAGAAAAATATTTTTTTGATTTTTTTATGAATTATTATTAATTAAAAAGGATTTAAAAATACTTTAAAACTAAATTAATTATTATAAATACTAAATGGACTTAGAAAATTATAAAATTTTGCATATAATTCTAAATTATTATAACTAACCTAGGAAAAATAATATTACTAAAATATAAACCCTAATAAGCTGTTTTGGGCTAATAAGCAGTTTAGGTAATAAGCACTTTTTGAGAAAATTAGCACTTATGGACACCAAACTTTAAGAGCAGCTTAAACACAACTAATGGGGAATACTTGTACCAGATAAGCACAGAAAACAAGTCACTAATTCCTATTTGTGAATTAACCTATTTGATAGAAATGTAGCCTAAGGTACCTAATTCCTAGCTTATTAATAAGCACCTAAGAAGCTGTTTTGTAAAACCTAATGGGGGCAAAACCTAGTTGACCTACCAGAGACCCTAAAAAACACAAAATCCCTAATTTTAGAACCCTAATTGACCCTTAATTGAACCCTTGTACAGGTCACTGTAGCATCTGCATTAAATGTTGAACAGGTTGGGACAATGTTGTGGATAAAATTTAACCTATCTAAATGATAATGAAAATGATTGAGCTTATGTTTATATACTATTTGCTGTATGAACTTGTCCTAAGAACTGAATTTAAGCACCTTGGAAGCCTATTGACACCATAAATACCCCTAAGAACAGCTTACTGTGGACAAGTTTAAGGGTGGTATTGACTTTTTATGATTGCACCTAAAGTTTGACTTATTTGAAATTCTACTGATCCAATATGACCCTAAATGTAATAATAACTTGTTTTAACACTAGATTACCCTAAGCCTACCCTAAATCTAACAATGCACAAGATCTCAGGTTCCTACTTATACTTATGCTAACAGATTTGGGCAATTTGTCCAAGTTTGACTTTTTACCTTTTTCCTACTGTTTTTATGGTATGACTGACCTAGAATAGACTATGGTAACTTACTAGTGCAGAAAAAACAGTAACTAGATAGCTATAGATCCTAAATTTTACCTAAACCAAACACCCCTTTAGAAGTACTTATAACTACTAACTGCTAACCTAGGGTGCTACTAACTAATCTAATGATGCAGTCTTACTTCACTAATGATATGTATCCTTTTTAAACCTTATGAACCTTCAAGCAACAAGCAGAACTGAAAATGGCATGTTGAGCTTAATATTGTAGTTTATGACAGATTAATAAACCAAAGGCAAACAGCTTAAATAGAGATGCAATCCACTTAACTAGAATATATTAACTACAAATAATCAAAAATAAGCTACAAATAAACAAACTAGACATAATTAAGATAAAGACAGAAAAAGCTAAACTAAGACTTACTTTTCTCACCCCCGACTAGTATGGAGGGCTTTCCAATGAGGCCTATCTTTGGATAGGCCAAGAACTTCCAGCTAGCTTCTTGACTTATCACTCCTAGCTCCCAAATAAGCTACTGCTTATTGGCTTANTATATATATATATATATATATATATATATATATATATATATATATATATATATATATATATATATATATATATATATATATATATTTTATTAATAAAGGAAACTATACAAAAGAGGATTTTAACTAATTTAAGAACTTTAACTTATCCAACTAAACTTGAGAAAACCAGAAAATAAGAGCTTTTATACTTAAAAGGAATTTAAGGTAATTAACTAACACTGATTTAAGACACAGTAAAGTAAATTGTAAACGTTTTTATTAAACTGGAAGCAGATTACAGTACATTCAAGAAAATATTACATGAACATTAAACCTAATTTAGACTCTATGACTCTACACCACCACAACCATGGGGAAGGACCTCTATTTATAATTGCCAGAAGAAATCTCTAGATGAAGAAGTTCCCAGAATCATCTCCTTATCCCTAAGATCAAATCCCACCGACTTTAATGCTTCTAGACCTTCGAATATGTTCCAGGCTCTTCAATGAGATAGCTTCAATTGTCCACGTGTGTTTCCTGATGCTTCCTGACATTCTTCTGATACTTCTAGAAGGCTAGTGATTGAGTAATGATAGTTTAATCGGGGTAATTTTGGCTGGGTGAAATTAGGGTTTATAGGTGAACAGTAAAAACTGGGTAGCAGGGTGAATTGGGGGGCGGGTAATATGAAATAGCAATAAATGTGTAGATGGGTCGGGTGTTTAAGGGTTGACCGGGTATTTTAGGTTTGACCCTGGGTTTGGAGTTTGGGCCGAGAGGGTTATGGGCTAAGGGTGTTTGTGGGTTTGTTTTTAATGGGTTTAGTTTTATAAGTGGGTTAAGTATATTTGTTTAGTTAATGGGTAGTTTGATAGGTTTTAAATCAAAGGGACCATATTTGTAAAATCTGAAAATGTGAGGACTAAGTCTGCCAAATTTCAAAAATATCTTCCAAGGGTCTATCTTGACAATTCTTGAATCTCTAGGGACTTGTTTTGACTACTTGAGCTTTTGACTCTTTCCATTTCTCGTGCTCGTTTTTGATGACTTAGGCTCGGTTTTTGTCCGTTTCTCATATTTTATTACCTGCATGTATAAAAACACAAAAACATATATATTTGGCAATTATGGTCGGGTTTTTGTTCTTTTGGGTCTTAATTTGGTCAAGAAAAGGTATGTGTTTAAGCACATACCAGTTAGTCGAGCAGGTCCACCTATGTTCCTAATCATCAAAGGAAAAGCATCTAGTTGACAAAGCTGAGTGGGGTTCAAGGTTTAATATAGGCGAAGCTCAAAAGTGTAAGTATCTATCTTGCTCAAATGATATCCTAACCGAAATTGTTGTAGCAACGGTTGAAAAGGAATACTCAATGCTAAGAGGTATCATGACTTAAACGGTTGCACTCATGACCCGAGATGCTTAAATCAATTCCAACATATGTTGAGAAAAATCCTTCTTGTTCACAAGGTAAGGTCGAGTATCAATAATCGTTAAACAGGCTAAAATCTCTTGGTATTCCGGTACAGAAGTCGGGTCACATAAAAGAAACGAGTTGTGAGCACGTGTTGTCTAGAACTCCTAGAAGGTACGATATCATAAGGGTGCGGGTATATTGACAGCCTAGTTCGACATTTACACTCCAATCAAAGAATCTAATCGTACGGAACGAGTGGGGGTAACTTATTAGTGATGAAACAGTATCAAGGCTCGGTAGGTTGTCATCTATAATCTCAGGCGAAGGTGTGGGATCCACTTCCAGGGTTTGGTTTACTTTGAAAAGAAAGAAAAATTATCAATTATATAAAATAATAGCATGAAAACACTTTCATGGTCGTAAATGGCTCACCAGGTAANAACTTATTAGTGATGAAACAGTATCAAGGCTCGGTAGGTTGTCATCTATAATCTCAGGCGAAGGTGTGGGATCCACTTCCAGGGTTTGGTTTACTTTGAAAAGAAAGAAAAATTATCAATTATATAAAATAATAGCATGAAAACACTTTCATGGTCGTAAATGGCTCACCAGGTAATTGTAAAATACCTTATAAAATAGTTTGTAGATCATCTTATAAAATAATAGAGAACGGCTTATCATTTATAAAATAATGACAAAATCATGTAAAATACTAAATAAAATAGTTTGTAGGACAGCTTGTAGAGTGATGAAGAATGATTTATCATTCATAAAATAATCATAAAATCATAGTTTAATCGGTGATATATAAGCAAGATGAAGATCGGGTTACACAATAACTTGGGAGATGATTCGTAAGACAATGCATAGAGGAATAAGAAATCATTTGTGATTCATAAAATATTGGAAAAGCGGTAGCTTACTTAGTGATTTAGTAGCAAAACAATTCATCGAGTGACAGGAAATAGTTTTGAAAAGTAATGACAAAATAAATTGTAAGACAACAATAATAACATAGTTTTATTGTTTTGAAATCAAACAATGGCTAATCAGCTATCGAGAGGGTAAAACGATTTACAAGATTGTACTAAAACAGCCAGAATAAGTGCGTCATAGCTTACAAAATTTTATGAAATTGCTCGTTGGTTTATGAAATGGTAGTAAAGTAGCGAATCGGTTTATTACTTAATAATGGGAGGGCTTGTGCAATGAAATGTAAAACAATTTATTGGGCAGCAAGAAAGTAATTTAACATTTGTAATATAGTAACAAGCTTTAATTTGTAATATACTAATAGGGTAGTAAAACACCTTATTGAAAACATTTTGATTATTTAAAATATTTTAGTTTAATAAAACTACCTTGTAAAAATATAAAATAGTAATTGACATCAAGAATTTAATTTATTGTTTATAGAATGGTGGTAATGTCGAAATCTTAGTTTCCAAATATAGTAGTAAAACATCTTGTAGGTTGACCGTAAAACGGTTGGTAAAGCAATTGAAAGCGGTTTGTGTGAATTTGTGTGTAGTGGTAAAAATAATGGAATGTGGAATAGTGTGGTAAGAGGGTTTAATTACTTACAGAAAACTTCTATATAAATCGCTTAGGGTAAGGAAATTTAAAGTGAAATAATGGGATGAAAAATAGGTTATCGTATGTAGAAATGGCATAATAGCATTTGACACTTGATTAAATAATAGTGAAAATATAGTGCATAATTGAAATATGGTGGTTCGTAAAAGTTGAAATAGAACGGTATTACTTAAGTGGGTAATTAACCTAAACGAGGTGACTTAAAATATGAGGGTAAAATGCGATGAGTTACGAACACAAGTGGGAATGAGATAAGTATGTACGAAATTAAGGTAATGATTTGAAATCCTTTATATCGCGGCTAACATGCCCCGTTAGTGGTGACTATTAAAACGAAAATGTTTGAAAGTAAAATAGGTTCAAGATTTGAAAAAAGATCAACAACGCTAGTGAGTGTGCTATAATGACGACTTGTGGGTTATGGGCCCACGGTTAAAGTGTAAAGTTTAAATACGGAAAAGTTGAGTAGGTAAAAACGAAGTAGAAATAAAAGTATTGATATCGGTTTAACGAAAATTAGTAAATGCAACTCATAATGAAAAGTGTAAACATATAGATAATGCGTAAGTATAATGAATAGGTTTAATATACCATGCGACGCCTGTTTTAACCAAATAAAACGGATGAAACCAAGTGGATGTAAAAAGGGCAAATGGCGTGGATCCATGGTTAAGGTGTAAAGGTGTGAAACGGTTGACGATCCTTCGGGGTGAACGGTTAACGATCCATGGGTTGTTCAAAATTCTAACCAACAGAATTCGAATCACCTAAATCAACATCCGCTTCGAAACATGAACATTAGGACGAACCCCTAACATAGTCAATACAAGTAACTCCACTTACAAACTTAAGGTCCATGTTTCCTCATAAATGCTATTACCTCGTCTACAATCTCCAATATCCACTTCATATGATCAAACAATCAAAGTATCCATTCCAATCAATGGGTTACTTCCCAAGGCAACTAAGGTTGTCATCCAACTCATTGGTTTACCTGCGGTGTACACAAGCTTCCTTACAAATGAAGGGGTAGGGGAAAAGGTGAGGTATAAGGCAATACCAAAGTGCTCATGTTTTCAAAATTTGTTTTCAAATAGTATTCCAAAGTGTTGTTTCCAAAATGATATGTTCAAAGCAGTGCATTTTCAAAATAGAGTGCTCAAAAGAGTGTGCTCCAAATAGTTCTAAATATAGTGTAACAATAGTATATCTTTTCAAATTAGTATATCGATACGATTCGTTTTCAAAATAGTGAAGCAAATGTTGAATGTCCAAAATAGTAATCCAAACAGTTTGTCGAATTAGCGTACCCAGGGTAACATACCCCTAAAATAGTTTTCAAGTGGTATATTAATATAACACGTCTTCAAGTAGCGAAACCAATGTTTAACGTTCAAAATGGTATTCGGAATAGTATGTTAAAATAGCGTACTCAAAATAACGTGGCCAAAATAATTTTCCGAAATACCGTTTTCAAAATATCGTATCCATTTGTATGTACATATTTTTGAAAAATATCGTATCGTAGTTCATTGTTTTATAAAGGTAGTAAAATAGAACACTGGTATCCCCAAAAGGTAAGTAAAAGGGTTAGGTATCTTTCCAAAGACAGGGCTCGTGTTGCTTCATAAGTTCCTAAGGCTTCTGCTGGGTTACCAATCAACCTATCACAGTTTTTCTATACCTTTCCAAAAGTCCATTGGTTATCTTATTGTTCATTTCCATAAAAAGGTTCACCTTACGGGTGTCATGGAATAGTCACGCTTAAACAACTAGTGATCTAACCCGGTTTATCAACAAAGTGTAAGGTTTGAGCAGTGAGGGTTGTAACATACCCCTAAAAAGTTTATGCTGTAACGTGACCAAAAACAAATTTCAAAAAAAAACAAAACAAGGCCAAAGAGACATTTCAAAACCATAACGAAATCCAAATTTTACGAATTCAAGAAATCCAAATTTAAACGAAGCCAAAACCAAATATAATTATTCCGATAACTCGAATGCAAAATCACGTGAACTTGATTGATACCATCAATCCCAAAACATACTAGTGTGCCAAACATGATATCGATCGATTTAGGATAAGTAGCTCGAATTCAAAACAGTGACCGATCGGGTCTCACCCGACCCGGTATGAATGAAATCAGATGGTGACGAACAAAAGTTCCATATACGCGGAAGGTGCAACGACTCGAAGTGTCGTTCAGTTCGTGAAGTGTTGTGATGCCAGTGTGTCGTGTGCATATGCAAAACTTTGCCATTTTCCAAAAATAGAAAAA
>LBNU01037318.1:4628-18038 GCA_014162995.1 Artemisia annua | reverse complement strand
ATCTTTACCAAGAGCCGTTTGCTCCTGGATTAGCCAGTCCTTTTGTGTTTTAGACAAGGCGGACTGATTACCACAAAAAAAATTTTGGTCAAAAAATGGGGGTATTAAGGCGCTGAAATGTACAAATGTGATCAAAATTCGCCAAGAATTCCCCCCCCCTACACTAAAACTGAATATTGTCCTCAATATTCAAAGTCCCGGCTATTATGCCGAATCCTTGAACGTAAAAAGTTTGGATTGAGGCAAGTGTGGGAACATCATATTTGAAAAGTGAGTTAGATATTTAAAGCTTCTTAAATAGAAGCTATCACTTCTTTTAAAAATGATGATGATGATTTTTTTTTTTCTTTTTTTTAATAACAGCAGGGGTAATACCCCCACACTTAGGGTGAAAACCCCATATGCATGCTATTGTTTTTGATTACCGAGTCGCTAGCTTGACTCGACCCCGAATTCATTTGTTCATGGGGAAGTATCATGTGGAAGAGATAATCTCCATCGGACTTTCATTCAAGATGTTTGGACAAACATTTGAAGCACGTGAAAGTTCCACACTGATGAGATGTATTCCCGGCTCAGGATAATGGTAATTGGAAATGCCGGGGTCAATAATAGTGTTTTCATTCCCGAAGGAGTGAAGAACAGGAGAAGCCACGGGATAGGTGAAGAAAAGAAAGAAAGTCATGATAAAAATCATGACTAACTCATCATCACCCACAGGACAATTCATAATATCATGAATCTCATCTTTTAAGCTCGTTTGATCAAGACATATCCCGGGTGTGTCTAGATCAAAGTAGAAGTTATCATACTCCGGTGGAGGTATGATACGAGCGAGTTCACAGGAGAACTCCTCGAAGGTGAATGAATCATATTCGGGGAGAGAATTATGAGAATGAGAAGTGGTACTGCCACTAGTCTTCTCTCCCATATGATCAAAAGTGAAGGCCTCAAATTCCGGTATAAAATCATCGGAAAGAACGTCACTATCCTTAATGGGGATAGGAGATGAAATGGGTTTCTCTTTGAAAGCCTCGATTTTAGAAATGAGAAGACTGACATTCAATAATGTAGCGCGAAGAGCTTCATCTTGGATTTCAGTGTCAGTTTCTTCATCATTCTCTTCTTATAAGCTAACTAGCTCAGAAGGTAATTCTTCCATATAAACGATGTCTCCACAAGATAACGAATCGTTATCAATAGAATCGGAGAACATCTCAACACGATCAGTTGGGAAGATAAGAGGAGGAGGGATATCACACATATGATCAAAAATTCCCTGTGACTCTCGTGGGATTGGGACAAGGTTCTCAACACTAGACTTTATGAAATCATCCGATTCCTTTTCAGGAACAGTGTTAAGATGCTCGTCCCCCATGCTTAGAGAGTGAGTGGGAACCTCGGGTGTGATAACAGCAGATTGAGATGGAATCTCAACTGATGATATCTCATCTGATGAATCTGATGAATCTTTATAAAATTGAAGAATATCAAGGGTATCTTCATCATCACTGTCATCAGGAATGAAACCGAATCGAGAGCTAGATCTGGCTGCTTTTTCTTTTGCAATGGATTCCCTAATAGATTTTTCAAAGGCATCTTGGGAATTTATTTTAGCAGCTTGCTCTTCAGCTAACAATTCCTCCATGGATTTTGGATTATCTTGGGAATGTTTAATTCCTTTTAAATCTTTCACTAAATCCAGAAGATCAAGGAGAAGATTTTGAGGAAGTGGCAGTGCCTGATTCAATTGGTACTGTGGAGGTTGGTCATGATACGAAGAGTCGTAATTGTTACAAGGAAATGGATTCCTTGTTTGACAATCAGAGCTGAAGTGCGGACCTCCACAGTANGGGTTTTTTGTGTTCGTTGAAAACTGAATTAAAATGTTTTTGGTAATCGTTTTGAAAAACCAAATCATTTCCTCGTAGATCACACTAAGTAATCCTTGAGTAATCTGAAATGGTAAAATTTTACGATTCGCTTTGTTTTTATGTGAAAATAAAAAAATATAAACAAAGGTGGTAATATACAAAGGATATGAATATCCAGAATCACTAATCTGCAAATCGTTTTAGAATACGCGCACAACCTCCCCGGCAGCGGCGCCAAAATTGATTGGTCCTGAACAGTCAACTAAATCTGACCAAGGATTTGGTCAACTCAAGTCAAGCAATCCAGGGCACAATGCTAACCAAGGAGTATAGGATATCCCCGGGTCGTTAAGTCCCGACGAGGTGTGAATGGTATACAAAACGGATTTGTGATCGGGTGATTTTGAACAAAAAAGGGGTTATGAGTGATTGAACTAAGGAAAATGAAAGGAAATAGCTTAAACAAGCTATAATGACAAGATCGTGAAAACCAAATGCTTAAAAACGTTTAAAACCTAAAAACGCGTACGTTTAATTTAAAACTACGTTAACGCATAAAATAAAACGCGAGTTTTAAGAAATAAAAGGCCTACGGATATGAAAATTACCTTTTTACAAACCTAATGATAAAAGAAAATTATTAGAAAAAGAAAAATATTTATTAGACCATTTAAATAATTATTATTAATTAAAAACTATTTATAAAGTAATTAAACTAATTTGAATTATAATAAATACTAAATTAACAGTAATAATTATAAATTTTTTTATATAAATACTAAGTATTATAACTAAGCTAGGAAAAATATAAAAAAGTGGAAAACTTATAAATAAGCAGAAAATAAAGCTGTATAAGCTTATTAAGCTAAAAAGGGCACTAATACTATAAATAAAAGAAAGGAAACAAATAACACTAACAAACACTTGGCCCAGATGGTGCTTGGGTCTGGTGTGGTTTTGTCCAATGTAACCAAGAGGTCACAGGGTCGAATCCCACAACTGGCAGTTTTCTTTTTTATTTTTCTTTTTGAGTTTTTACCTTACAAAAGCCTTTAACAACTAATTATAAGTAACTTTTAAAAAGACAACATTTTTTAAACTTAAAAATAAGCTAAATGCAAGCTCAATAAGCCAACAGTTGGCTAACTAAGCCAAAAAGGAGATTATGAAGCTAAAAAAAACTGAGGAACAAGCTACAAACTGAACAAGTACCTAAAATAAGCTAGAAGTAAGTGAAGGTAACTTGGATTAAGCAGAAATAACAAGAAAAACTCAATGAATAAGCTTGGAACATGAAATAAGCAAATCCAATAACCCACTCAGATGAGCAGGTCTGCAAGCCTTTTCCAAGCTTGATTTCAAGCTTATCCAAGAAGCTAGAGGTCAAATGAAGACTGGAATCAACAAGTTGGGCATATGGGCTTCTCAAAGAACCCAAGTACTCACACTATGACTTACTGAAAAGCTCACAAAGAGCTTGTGAGTTGAGCTTGTATGTACTGATGAGTCAGTGTACACAAGACAGTGTATGCATAAAGAAGGGTATCAATAAGCTACTAAATAAGCACAATTATGAGCAAATAAGCATATACACAACAAGATGATACAACAAGCTTACAAAAACAACAAAGATATTAAACTAGGATGCAAAAGAGAACAAAATGCAAGCTTATGAGAAGTGGGCAAAAGCTGTGAGCAGGGGAACTGTTCTGAAAACAGGCTCAAATAAGCAACAAATTAAGCACTAAAACTAGATTAATAAAAATAACTAAAAATATGCTAGTGAAGAAAAGCAGCCAAATAACATTATCCCAAAAGCACAAGACTTGAAACCTAATATTGAGATCAAGAGAAAATCAACAAGTTTAATCAAAAATTTTATAACTATGAAATTTGACTTTTAAAAGAACTTGCAAGTTTGACTTTTATGAGGTTTAATCTGAATCTAATGACTTAATATGATGAAATAAGTTACTACATGACTGAATAAAGCTATTTAAACTACTTATGTTAAGAAATGATGAGATCAAAATCACTAAATCCTAACAGTGAATGCATAAGATGAGATCAAAAGTAAAATTAACTTTCTTTCAAAAAGTACTTGGTCTTTATGGTTGGACTGAGATATTAGAGCCTAAAGTGTCATACATCAAACAAGAACAATAACACAAACAACTTCTATCACAGTTTAAACAACAAATCCAAACACCCTTTTTAGAAAGTGATAATGAGCTTTTCAAAGCATACCACTGATAAAGATCATAAGATTGATTCAGAAAGATGTAATATGATATAGTAACCTAAAATGAACACACAAACATCAATCTTAACAACAATACACTAAGAATATCAAATATACCATTATGGCAGTGAAGATGAAAGACATGAGTAATTATATCCAACTTAATCACTTAAGGT
This sequence comes from Artemisia annua, assembly GCA_014162995.1. Lineage (NCBI taxonomy): Eukaryota > Viridiplantae > Streptophyta > Magnoliopsida > Asterales > Asteraceae > Artemisia > Artemisia annua. Next base: position 13,746 of record LBNU01037318.1, on the reverse strand, counting down.
ATGAATAAACAAGTGCTTAATACATCTCATGATCAAAGGGGTATTTAATTAATTAATACAAAGTTTATTTAAATTATATAAACATATTATATATTTTTGAAAAACAGTTTTGATAATAAAGAAAAATGTTTTAATCATACTAAATATATGAATTCAAATTTTTAACAAAAATCAGTTAGTTTTTCACCAAATAAACTTTCCCCACTAAAGACAAAAAATTCTGGCCGTTACAGCTGGGCGGCCCCCTTAATTTTAAGGGGGCCGGCCACAATTAAGGGGACCGGCACGCTCCTATGTCAGAATTTTGTCAGAATTTTTCCCTATAAATACCACCTTAAATCTGGTATTTTTCCTCACCTCTTGCACGAAAATTTTCAGATCTAAATCTCTCTAAACATCTTCCAAAACACTTTAATCATTAGATTACTAATCCTTGTTTCAAGTGATTCAATCCCTCATCATCCACCATCATCCAAAGTGCAAGAGAAGAATACTCCTTCAACCTCAAGTTTAAGAAGTATTGTATATTGTGTATAGCTCTTGTGTAGTTGTGTTGTGAACATTATAAGTAGTTCTAGGAGTGTTAGTTGTGAATAGAAGTAGGGTAGTGGTGAATATTAAGTAGTGAAGTAGTGAAGAAGTTGTGTTGTGAAGAAGTAGTGACGAAGTTGTGGTGTGCTCAAGTTGTGAAGAAGTCGTGGTGTGTTTTGAGATTGGTTCTAGCTACTATTAGGACCCGACATTTAGCTTTGTGTCGTTAAGCCGGTGTAAGCAAAAGTTGTGTAAGGTTTTCTCCGCCATAAGGGAGCTTGTTGACATAGTGAAGAAAACTCCCGAGTTAGGTGCTCGGGGAGTGGAGTAGGACGAAGAGGAGATTCGTAGCCGAACCACTATAAACCCTTTGTCTCACGGTGCCATTTTTCCAACTCTATCCTTTTACTTATTTACTTACTTTCACATTTGTCATATTATATACTTGTTGATATCGTTGCTTATAATTGTGCAAGTCTATTAGTGAAACATAAAGTTTGAATTGGTGTTTTGATAAACAAGGTTTTTGTAAATTAAAAAGACGTAAAACTATTCAACCCCCCCCCCTCTTCTAGTTTTCCACACAGTGTACACCATACATCCTTGCTTTCTCCTTCTTGTTTCTGGATTTTTGAATTTATACCTATTTTTGAGCTAATTTTGGTATTTTTAAGTAACACTGAATAAAAGAGATTTAAAAGCTTAGAAAGCTTATAAATGATTGAAAGTAACTTATTTAAACTTAAGGAACCAGTAAACAACAGCTTATGACAAATTTGAAGTGAAGTTGTCAATTTTACTAAAAAATGCCAAATGTGAATTAACAACAGAGAACTTGAAATTAATGATTAAAATAGGTTTAAATTACACTGAAATAACTGAAATTACATTTATAAAGTAAAGATAACAACTGGAAATGTAAACTACACTAATTCGTCTACTTACTCTATACTACTCCTCATTACACTACATCACTCTTTCTTTCTTGCATTTTCTTGACTTATAGGGCTTCTCCCAGTCCTCTCTCTCTTTCCCACTTCTATTTGGAGCCATTGGATGGCTTGTAGTGATCTGAGCCGTCCATTGCATTTTGGCGGGAAAAGTTTTATAAGCCAATTGGGTTGGTTTGGTGAGGTGTAGGTGAGAGTATTAATGGTGGGGTGTACTGGGGGAACAAGAAAGTGGAATGGAGGCTATGGAGGTGAGGTTGGGAGGAGCAAAACACCCTGGTAATTAGGGAGGTTGATGGTGTTTAGGGGAGGGAAAAGGGTGAATGTTTGACTGGGAGTTTGACTGGGGGGGGAGTAATAAAAACGGGGTTTGGGATTTTTATTATAAAAAGGTATTGGACTGATGTTGGGCCAAAGGGGAATGGGCTGGTGGGTTTAAAGGGTTAGGTTTGTTTTTGGGCTGGATTTATATAAAGGGTCCATTGGTTTGTGGTTATATAACACAAGGACCAATTGTGACAACTTAGAATATTTCAGGGACCTTGAATGATGAAACTCCAAAATTTTGAACTTCAGGGACTAGTTTTGCCAATCTTTGAATGTTGGGGGACTGAAACTGCCAATTATGCAAACTTTGTTTGTTTATCATTTGTTTTAAAACATTTTGCATTTAAAACATATAAAACACGATCCTTGGATATTTTATGCATTTTGATGCGTTTTTGAGTGTTTTCAGATGTTTTGAAGTTCAGATTTGACCAAAAATGATGAGTGTTTGAGCACTCATCACTTATCGACCAAGGGTTCATCAGCAGGTTCATCTTCTTCTTCATCATTTACACCGCTACTTGGTTCATTGATGGTTATCCCTTTACTTTTCCGTTCACCCTGATGAAGAGTACCCATACTTAATTTCTTTGCCATTTCAAGTCCAGGGAAGTCTTCCTCATCAATTCTTTGACTTCTTTCAAAATCTTCTTCATCAGATTATGTTTCAAAGTCTGATCCACTTTCAGAAGGTGATGGTGTAGGTTCATCTTGGATGGTGAACTTAGGAGTGATCTTCCTTTTAGGTTTTGGTGCATGCTTAGGTGAAGACTTAGTTTGTTGTGAGGTTGTGGTACTGCTAGTGCTTCCAGTCTTTCCACCTCTTCTGCTACGAGTCTCCATCTTGACCACTGGTTCGTCATCATCTTCTGTGAATCCCACTTTCCCTGCTTAGATAAGCTTTGTCATAAAGTTCATAATTTTTTGTCTTTCTGATCTTATCATCCAGGAAGTAGTCTGGAATCCTCATTCCTTGTTGCTTTGTAGTGAACTTGGTTGTTTTGACGAAAGCAATCTTGAAGTCATTGTTGTATATGTCTTTTGGTTCATTACGATCATGCATTCTCTTCTTGTAATCTGGTTGGTCATTGCAAAAGTGCTCAATGAGTATCTTTGTGAATCTAACAAACATAATCACCGTCCTTTCACTATCTGTTTGGATGTGATGGATTATGTCGTTCATTATTGATCTAGCAAAGTCGATCGGAAGCATGCTCATCATTCCCCAAAATACTTGTGGATGCTCTAGTCTTGGATGTTCATGACCACTCATTCTTCCAGAAATTGAACGTACTATCAGCATGTAGAAGGTTCTCCAAGGTTGAGGCAAATATTTCACATTGAACCTTAAAAGCTTTGTCAGTGGTAAGTCATCTTGAAAATCGTATCCTAGATCAATTAGGTAATCCAGGATTTCCAGTTCAGACAACATAGGAATGAATTCAGTCTTTGGTTTGGGAAGCATAAGAACTGTNCATGTAGAAGGTTCTCCAAGGTTGAGGCAAATATTTCACATTGAACCTTAAAAGCTTTGTCAGTGGTAAGTCATCTTGAAAATCGTATCCTAGATCAATTAGGTAATCCAGGATTTCCAGTTCAGACAACATAGGAATGAATTCAGTCTTTGGTTTGGGAAGCATAAGAACTGTGCGAAGGACATCCAGATCCACAGTGTAGACTTGACGATCCAATGTGACTGTGAATGATTCGTCATCCAAGTTGACTTTTGCTGTGTGCCAGAACTGATGAAGGTAGAAGGTTGGAACTGATGTGGATTTGGTGAGCATAGATTTGCAGGGATGAGCCAGAAGAATGTCTTTAACAATCTTACACGAATCTTCATGAATTCGAAGTTTGTTGAAGTCAATTCGAGGATTGTTGTTGCCAATTGTGATGCTATAATCAGCCGGGACAATGTCATTGAGTGAGAGCAATGGTAGAGTTTGTTCGGGGACATTCACATTGTGTTCAGCCATTGTTATCTGTAAAGGTATTGTCATGAAACCAAACGTCCAGAATTGTTAAGCGTTAGCACATTATTCAAGTTTGATTAAACAAATAAGCACCTTTGACATGTAACAATGCTGGTTCAAATGATTAGCATATGTGTACGTGTTGTATAATGTGTTTAATGAATGAATAATCTAAGTGTATAAACATTAACACACACAAAGCATCTCATTATGTAACTTAGACTTCCACATAAATACAAATATCACAACAAGTTAGAAACACATCATTACAACGTATTTAAAACATAAACGACAACACATTACACAAATACAACATTTTCGATAATTGGTCATATAAAAATTCTCGAAACATCGTCCTTTGAAAAATTTTCGAAGATGTTCCTAACTGAAGTTCTTGATAATATTGTCAAAGAGACAATTCTCGAAAACTTTTTAGAAAATTCTCGATAATTTTCACAAGGTGGAAATTCTCGATAGTATTTGAATAATGGAAGTCCTCGATAATTTTGTTTAATAAAATTATCGATAACTTCTTCACTGAAGATTCTCGATAATTTTGATTAAACAAAATTCTCGATAATTTCAACTTTGCAAAGATTCTCGATAATTTTTCAAGAAAATTCTCGATAATTTGCCTAGTTTTCGAAATTCTTAGAAATCAATGTAGACGTACGTTTTCTTGAATTCTTATGATTCCACGAGTGTATACCTGATGGATTAAGTGTAAAACAAGCATTAGAACATGTTCATGTTAAAATCACAAGAAATACGTGACATATCAAGAACCAAATTTATCGAAAACACAACCTAGATGTAATCATGAAGCAATTTATGGTTTTAAGCATCAATTAACATCCATAACAACATAACTAAACCAATTAATTAACCTCAAGAACACAAACATGTAAACACCCAAATCGAGCATAAACCCTAGAAATCGAAAATCTAGCAAACATGAAATATGATGCAATTAACGAATACTATCTAGATTCTAACACTCTAAACAACATATCCCACCAATAAAATCAAACACCACACTACAGAATCATAAATACCCAATTCGACCTAAACCCTAGAAATCGAAAACACTCCAAATGTGTATGTTGTTATGATAACTTGATGTAGACATGTAAAGAACATTAAGACAAACAAATGCCCTCAAGAAAATCTAACTAACACACTTGAATTATGCATTTCCAAAAATCATGAAACTCTAGAACTACAAATCGTAATTACAAAAAATCAATCCGTTAAAAACTCAATTAATTTAAAACCATGTCTTAGATTGTCCTAAAAAATATGTAAACACTTACGGTTTTCAGATTTGAAGCAAGGATTAGCGGGAAGGATATTGGCCGTGGATCAAAAATGGGGGGTGTTTGTTTTTTCGTTTTTCAGATTATATGAAAAATGGGGGTGGGGGGGTGTTTGTTTGTTTTGTTAAGTTTAATATCTTTTGAGTTTTAACACAAATGGCCCCTAGACTAGTTTGCGTGCATCGTTAGTCCTTAAACTTTGTATTTAACTTTTAAGATAACGATTTTAGCAACTAACATCTTCTACTCCTTAGGATATTTGTTGTAATAACATTTAACGGGATGAAACGAGGGATAAATCACTGAGATTCCACCATTATTTTGACAACATCATTTTTATGAAATATGCACGTACACTTGTTTGAACACACTTTTTAATTTTGAAGAAATTTTCTCCCCCTCAACACTTGGTTATGAATTTGAGAAACTTTTGATGAACCAACATGTTGATTGAGATAGTGTACTTGCATTCGAATATGAAATTAAACTAAGAAAAAAATAGAAAATCTTTTTGGTGTTTTTCAATTTTTATTTTGTTTTTTAATAGATATTTACAAAATGTTTTGGTGTTTGACTTAGTTAATTGTTTTCAAAAAAAGATTTTAAATCATCTGGAGTCAAACACCGTATACCAATCCGGTGAACCAGTTCAGCAAACCGTGTTGGTGGTAACGGTTTTGTGAACAAGTCTGCCAATTGGTATTCAGTACCCACAAAGTATAACTCAATTGTACCCTTTTTAACATGCTCCTTGATAAAGTGATACCGGAGATCAATGTGCTTAGATTTTGAATGTAGAACCATGTTGCAGGAGATTGCTATCGCACTTTTGGAATCACAGTACATCGGAATTTTGTTGAACAAGTAACCGTAGTCCATTAACTGTGTTCGCATCCAAATGACTTGAGCACAGCAAGCAGACATGGCTACATATTCAGCTTCTGTTGACGATAATGAAGTGCAATCCTGCTTCTTTGATTGCCAAGACACAAGTTTATCTCCAAGAAACTGCAAACCACCAGAAGTACTTTTGCGTGTATCTATACACCCTGCATGATCAGCATCTGAAAAAGCTATTAGTTCAAAACCAGAATCCTTCGGATACCAGATCCCCAAGCGAATGGTTCCCTTTATGTATCGAAGGATTCGTTTAGCCTCATTGAGGTGACGTTCAGTAGGACTGGACTTATAACGAGAGCACATAAGTACAACAAATACAATATCTGGTCTGCTAGCGGTTAGATACATGAGTGACCCAATAATACTTCGGTATTTTGTGGGGTCAACAGATTTCCCATGTAAATCCGCATCTAGCTTAATTGTGTTGGCCATTGGGGTATTGTAAGTTTCACAACTGGTCATGCCATGTTTCATAATTATATCTTGAGCATATTTGGACTAACTAAGGAAAATCCCACGGGGTGACTGATAAACTTGTAGTCCTAGGAAGAACGTAAGTTCACCCATCATTGACATTTCAAAATTTTGTTTCATTAATTTTGCAAAAGCATTTGAGTACTTTTTAGTTGTAGAAGCAAAAATAATGTCATCAACATATATTTGCACAATTAAAACGTCATCCCCGTGCTTCTGGATAAACAAAGTCGGATCTAATAATCCTTTGGTAAAACTATTAGCAAGCAAGAAAGCAGTAAGTTTATCGTACCACGCCCTTGGGGCTTGTTTGAGAACATAGAGAGCTTTCTTAAGTCTGTAGACATGGTTAGGATGCTCTGGGTCGATAAATCCCTCTGGCTGACTAACATATACCTCCTCACATAACTGACCGTTTAGAAATGCTGTTTTCACATCCATTTGATAAACAACCATATTTTTGTGAGCAGCATATGCAAGAAATATATGAACAGCTTTAAGTCTAGCCACTGGTGCGAAAGATTCCTCAAAATCAATCCCATCTTCCTGAGTGTATCCTTTAGCTACCAATCGAGATTTATTATGAATAACAATGCCTTATGTGTCCAACTTGTTTTTCCAAATCCATTTTAGCCCAATGACATAAACTCCATCCGGTCGTTCAACTAATTCCCATACTTCAAGTCGTTTGAATTGGTCGAGTTCCTCTTGCATTGATTCAATCCAGGTGTCGTAAGAGAGTTCTTCCTTAATGTTTTTAGGTTCATCTTGACAAACTGTGAGTGCATAAATGCAATGTTCAGTGTCGGAGTGAAGTTTTTGTCTTGTCATAACTGGAACCGTTGGATGTCCAATGATATTAACTAATGGATGATCTCGAGTCCAATGATGTGTAGAAGGGTGAGGATTATGGAAATGCTGCATATTAGTTGGTTCCAAATTGCATGTCGACGACTATGCAATACCTGAAAGGTTCGGAGTCAGAGCAAACGGATTGAAGAACGCATTTGGATCATAATCTGCAGTTTCGGGTACTTGTTGTTGATTCAGATCTTCAGTTGTTGTCGGTATTAGAAGCGGTTTGTTCGTCTAATGTTGGTGATTCAATTGGTGGTGCATCGGTTTCTACAATTGTTGTTGTAGGAACGGGTGTATCAGGTACGTGAATGTTTTCAGGTTGAGCAGCGGAAATGGTGGATACATCTGGTGCACGTGTCTCAAAGGAATCATCAAACAACGGAGCAAACAAGGTTTCCAACTCTCTACGGGTTAGTGACAATGGTTCAGCTGAAGAATCTGGAAAGTTAAGACGGTTAGTTGCGGGTCCTAAGCTATTGTGCGCAGAAGCCATTTCTGTGAGCTCATCGAAATTGGCGTGAATAGTCTCCTGAATTTCCCTAGTGCGACGGTTGTAGATTCGAAAACCTTTTGAGTTCTCACAATATCCAATGAAGATTCCTACATCTGCCTTTGCTTTAAGTTTTCCAAGATCATCACGATCATTATTTGAGTAGCAAAGAGCTCCAAATACATGAAAGTGTTGAATGTTAGGCTTGCGCTTGTGAACAATTTCATAAGGTGTTTGTTTGTGGCGTTTATTGATCATACAATGATTTTGGGTGTAACATGCAGTTGATACGGCTTCGGCCCAAAGATAATCTGGTAATTGAGCGTTGATAAGCATCGTTCTTGCGGCTTCCATTAATGTTCTGTTGCGTCTTTCGACCACTCCATTTTGTTCGGGAGTCTGTGCAATCGATGTTTGATGTACAATTCCCACTTTCTCAAAATAATTATGAAGATTCGGATTCTTAATTCAGTTCCATTATCCGTTCTTACTATTCTCACAGTGTTACAGAGTTGAACCTGAATTTTAGTGAGAAAGGTGACTATCATTGAAGGAGCTTGATCTTTACTTCGAAGAAAGTAGACTCAAGTCCATTTTGAGAAGTCATCAACAATTACAAGAATATACCGTTTTCCGTTGATCGTTTGTACTCGCATTGGGCTACACAAATCCATATGAAGAAGTTGAAGAACATGATCAGTCCTAGGTTCGGGTTTGGAACTGAGATGTGCACGTTTGCTCTTTCCCTGTTCACAAGCGGGACATAAGTGATCTTTTGCATACCTGAATCTTGGAAGACCGTCAACTAGTTTATGGCGAGCAAGATCTGTCATGGTTTTGAAGTTAAGATGAGACATTCGTTTGTGCCATAACCAAGATTTTGTCGATTTAGCTTTGGAAATTAGACATATAGGAGAAGAAGCAATCATGTCTAACATTGAAATTGTATAAAGACTATTTTCACGTATGCCTGACATAAGATCATTTCCTTGCAAATCACGAACAAAACAAGTTTTCTCCCTAAATGCGACTTCCAAGTGTCACACCCCCAAAATCGGGTCGCAGCGGAATGGAATTCCGAGGGAGTGACGTTCATGGAATACAAAGTACAAGGAAATAAAGAATGACCTCTAAGTGAGTCATTTTAAAACAAGCGTTTGATTTAAACATAAGCGTTTACAAAAGCATTAAGTTTCAGAGTTTCACCATCAAAATGTAAGATTTTAATACATAACCAAACGCTAAGTAATGCAAAGAAATCTTCATCATGATGTGCTTCCAAAATGTGACTCGATACGC
>LBNU01037313.1:17680-34361 GCA_014162995.1 Artemisia annua | reverse complement strand
AAAGACGCGTATACAAGCTTATCACTAAGCAGCAAAGATAATACAGCAGTATTCTTCCAGCAGTAGAGTCTCAGCAGTAGAGATATCTAGCAGTAGAGTTGCCTGCCAGCAGTAGAGATATCACAGAAGTAGAGTTAACTTTAAAACCCAACAATATCTAAGCAAAAATAAAATATTTAGAAGTCGTTTGCAAGTCCTTTAGGTGCTCATAAAGCTTATGTGCTTATGTGATTAGGACTTATGTGAAGGCATGGAAGGAAGCTTTGTTGCATAATTTCTGAGAGGAAAAATATTAATCAACTCATTATTCAAACAATGATTGATAATATTTTAGATTCTACATGTCTATACTATGTGTGATGAAACAAGAAAAATTTGACATTAAATATATTTCAAAGCTTGATAATGATAATTTCGTCAAAGTACAAAGTTTGGATAAAAATTTGTACACAACTTACACTTGTGTTGAAGAGTTTATATCTAACTCCATTTGCTCAATCTATGTGAAAATGGCATGATTTGTGTTTCTAGGGGATAAATAAGAAAAATGCACTTTATGCTCACATACAATTACATTCTTGAGACAACTTACATGAAATTCTCGCACATGGCCCATGCATGTTTAGATGTAGGCTATTGTATGTTCCACAATCTAATTACTATATGAGCAATTAGTTCATTCTAAACTAACTAAATATGATCATCCTTTGTCACTAAATCACTTCAACCCATAAGGCATAATTACCTTTCCTATATATTCTCTGTCTCTTGATCTTTACAACTTGTACATCTAATGAGGAATCTTAGTACTAATTGTATTAATACCCGTTGGAGAAAAGGAACCATTACCCATACCTAAACCTCATTTCACTATTATTTAAGGATTAGAGATCTTAACTAAATAGTGCACCTAAAATCTCAAACAAACTAAAAATGAATAACCATCCATCCTCTCCAAACAATGTACTTGACAATGTCATTCTCTTGAGTAGTGACAATAACTCATTGAGTGGAAATAATGGTAGTCAGGAAATTGTTGACAACAATGTTGGGATGGGAAAAGGATGGTTTATGCATAATGCCCAACAACAACAATACCTTAGGATCAATCTTGAAAAGCTAATGCAAGATGATGCTCAAGCCACAACATCTCCATTTAGGGGAATTGGAGAAGAAAAAGTTTGGGAAAAGATAAGGAAACCCTTAAGCCCAAAACTTCGTGAGGTAAATCACGCATTTTGTTGTGAAAACACAATTGATTAAATATAATAGAGAATAAAATCGTGAAATGCTCAAATCCCTCCATGACGGAGTCAAAATGCTAGAAGCATTGGCTTCAAACATGACATGCATTGTGCATAATGATAGGGGTGATGACTCTTGTGATGACAATGTTGTGAATCACAAGAACTAGCTTCTTTAATAATGTATTGGCTAGGTGTGTTTTGAAAAGTGCTTTGTATGTCTTTTGTTTTCCTAAATTCTCATGGTACCTTGATATGGTTGTACTTCTAGCTTCCGAACTCTATGATAATAATAAATGCACTTTCTTTAATTTTACCATGCTCAACAAATGGTTATTGGAGTCATATTGGACAAACATATAAATATTGTTATGAACTAACCCATGTTTCAAGATTCCAAATGGTAACCTAACCCATTTTGGACTTTCACATGTGAGGTTTTCTTGGTTGTTGCATGTTGTTGTGTTTTGTGTAGCTAGGCCACCGCAAAGGTGAGGCTCTTGACCCACAGATCCCCACCTTGAAACTAGGGGGAGCAACGATCTAGGGGGATCTATGATCAAGGGGGAGCACATTCGGGTGCACATACAAGCTAGCTCATTTATCCCACAGGCCCAAGTTCGAAACCTGGCTTGATTGGTAGTCCCGCCTTTTTGATTCGACAAAAGGGGGAGAAAGAAAGCAAGAGCGTGAAGACCTATTCAAGTTAAAGACAACGGCTTCACCAAATTACAAGGCAAGGTCAAGACGCAAGCTACACCAAAGGCGCGCTTTGTCTTCGCTACGTTTTGTAATTTTATTTGCTTTTGGTTTTTATTTGTCATCATCAAAAAGTGGGAGATTGTTGAGGCAACATGATCAAGATCTCCCAATGTTTTAATGATGACAAATAAATCTTCGAAACACATAAAATAAAAAATGGTAGCCCAAATTCCCTGAATCCCATACCTGCTCCTGACGCGTCACCCACGCGTCAACGCGTGGCTGACGCGCCAGGCTACTGTATGGGTTCGGACGAATTTTGAAAGTCGGCTTTCCCCTTACCCGACAAATGTGGATATTTCAATACAGGTATGAATATGCTATGTGCTTAATTGAGAACACTCGAAACGAGTTTGGGATTAGAGAGAGATCCAACTTTTAAAACACCCGTTTGCGGGAAAACACCAACTCATGTTTTCTAACTCTCGCCTCTAGCCAAGGCTCTTCCAAACTTAGGGAGCTTATATATTTCACGTAACATCACGTGAAAGCATCCATATGTTCATATCCCATGCTTACATCTTCTCTAATCACGTAACGGGTTTACTCCCTTATTGGTCAAACTAAGTCCAAGGTTTCTTTGCGTANGAAAACACCAACTCATGTTTTCTAACTCTCGCCTCTAGCCAAGGCTCTTCCAAACTTAGGGAGCTTATATATTTCACGTAACATCACGTGAAAGCATCCATATGTTCATATCCCATGCTTACATCTTCTCTAATCACGTAACGGGTTTACTCCCTTATTGGTCAAACTAAGTCCAAGGTTTCTTTGCGTAAACGCATCCTTTCCCGCATGGGTTATGCTTTACATCAAGGCAAAGCACTTGACTTTTTTGTACCAAGGTGTTAAATGAGTACGTCGAGTTGTGGAAAGTCATGAGTTATGAAACTATGGATTTTCGACGTTGTGTTACTTGGACTTATAAGTAACCTATGATTTTCTCAACTCATAATCTTAATTGTCTAAACCTTTTCTTCTTTAATGACAATTAGATTATTTACTAATCTTTCCTAATCTTTTCTTAATCTCATTTTCACAAAAGTCAAACCATCAAATCTCCCACAATCCTTCCCAAAAATACCTTCCCAACAACCTCTTACAATATTCCCTTACACCTTACACAAAGTGTACTTTGTCTCCTCACAAACTCCCACACAATATATTCCTTCTTACAATATTTTCCTCACTTTACCAACTTCCCATATACCTTTTCTTATACACATACAAACACTTCCCTATACACACAAATACACTCTTTTTTATAGACACATCCTTACACATACACACACCTTTATTTTCAAAATACACACACTTCACTCACATACCTCCCTTCACACACACAAGGCTCCCCATCCAATCACTCTTACATATTCCTTACACATACAACTCACTCCCTATACACATCCCATCCTTACAACACATATCTCATACTCCCAACAACTTTATTTTCAAATTTACACACACTACTCACAACCATCCCACTCTTTACACACACTAGGTTCCCCATCACATCCACACTTACATATTCCCTTAAACACACACAATCCAACCCTTATATTCCTTACACCCTTTCACATCCTAACCTTTTCACCAACATCCACACTTTCCCTCAAAGAAAGGAATATTCCTTTGGATATCCTCTTTTAACCCAACCATGGTTCACTTCTAACCCAACCATGGTTAGCTCTCAACACACCCATTGTCACTTAACCTTGGTTAACTCTTAACCACACCAAGGATGAAATATTCTATTGGATATACTCTTTAACCTAACCATGGTTTATTCTCTACACACTCTTCTAACCTAACCATGGTTACTTCTTAACCCAACCTCTCACTCTTCCCTATAGAGGAATATCCCATGGCATATTCTCTTCTCTATTATGCCATGTGAGGAATACCCATTCTACCCCTACCAAATTACCCTTTCTACTCTTCTACCCTTGGTATTTTGTTTTTATCATAAACACTTCACATAAAATTTTCAAAATTGGCTATTTGAGTTAAAAAAAAAACTTAGATTGATTAATATTAAGTTTTAGTGTGAAGTACAATTGGGGGTTTAGCAAGGATAGGTATTTATGAGGATTGATAACGCTCTAATTATACATATTTCTATATGCGTTATCTATGCTTTTATGTATATATATTGATGAATTATATGAGCTTTCGATACTTAATAGAGTATATTTGATATTGTAGGTTCATCGGACGTGTCGTGGAAGAATCAGAAGAAAACATAAAGAAATGAAGTTAAAACGAAGAAACAAACTCAAGTTAAGATCTCCCGACACCTGTCCACTGTTTTGGCCATAAGTTGAGCATACAAACTCCGATTTAGTTGATTCAAGTGGCGACGGAAAGCTAAGAGAATTATATACAACTTTCATTCTTATGCCAAGATCTAGAAATGACCACAAGTATGCCGTACGTGGCAATAAGTACGGCACACTTTTCTATCAGCGTTTAACAACCTCATTTATGGAACTTATAACTCCTTGCACTTATTATATCCGATCATACACTTTTCCACACTTCCTCTCCACGTTTTTTAGCATCCCTAGAGCTTATAAAACAGATCCAAACCCCATTTGTACAAAGAGATTGGCTAGAGAGAAGATCACTATCTAAAAGGGTGAATTAACACCAAGTTCACCCCTTTATCACTATCATATTCAATCACGACTATATCGGACGAATTAGCCACTTGTTTCTCATCTCCAAGAGGGTAGTGACAGTACCTAAAGGGTTCGGGACAGTAGGAGTTTGGTATATTGGGTTTTGATTTGCTTCTCGGCTTGTAAGCTTGTCTATTTCATCATATTCGATCTTGTAAACTTTGGTACTCTTCTATTTACATTTTGATATGAAAGTTTCTGAATTTTACCCGTATGATTATTTGTTTAAGGCCTAATCTCATGTCTAACGAACTTGATTAGGAGAAATATACTTGTATGAACATTGACCATAAACCTATCTTAATGCTCTTGATATGCCTAGAATCATAGGTCGAAAGGGTTTCTTTGCATATTCGGTAGATATACGTGTGTTGGTAATTACCCGTTATTCACCATTTGTATGCTTTGTTTGTGGTTGCATATCTTTATATTCATTACTTGACTCATGTATCTCTAGCCTAAACAAACATGTTTTAATAATCTTGATAACAATCTCAATCATTTCTAACGTTTGGTTAATTTGATACGTGACAATCATTTTAGCCTTAGCACATTTATAACATTCTGAGAAAGCTACAATTCCCTTGGAACGACCTGGTCTTACCTAAAAACCTTTACTATAAACGGGGGTTATAATTTACCCGTGTGTTTTGTGTATTAAGGAATCGGTAAAATTAGTATTATAAATTTAAAGCTTTCGAAACACATCAAAGTTTTTGGCGCCGCTGCCGGGGAATTGTTTTAGTTGTTATCAGTTTGTTTGCTTGTTTATGCTTTTTAATTGCTTAAAAGTTTTTCTAAATCGATCATAATGTGAATCTGTGTTCTGTCAGTCTGCAAGTACGCCGCAATTCAACTTAAGTGTGCCGCACTTTCTGTGTTTTTCATTTCCCTCGTTAAAAATTTGAATTAGTACGCCGACTTTACATCTAAAGCCGCCGCACTTTGCTCCTCAGAACTAAAATCTTCAAAACCTAAAAAAAATCTGTATATAAACTTACTTAAGTGCTTATTTAAGGTTCTGTGATTGCTTATGAGATTTTGTGCCTTGCATTATCTTTTGCTTGTTTAGTTGTTTTGATTATCTTCATTAGGTTTTTTTTTTGTTTTGTTTTTTTTGTTATCGCCATTAGTTGATAATTTTTGCTCTTTGTCATTTCTGTTTTATTTGCTTATTTTGTATTTTCGTTTATTTTGTTTTCTATTATAATGTAAAACTCTAAAAAATTAAAATTTAAAAATTTAAAAACATATAATCCCAGAAAAACCACGTACTTTTCCTAAAGTACGCCGCATTCTATAAAAAACTTAGAAGCCGCCGCACTTGAACTCAAGTGCACCGCACCTGCCTATCTGATCCAAAAATAATCTTTTACCTATTTGTCCTTATTTTCTATATATAATAAATTTAAATATATATTTACAAATATATAAAATATTAAAAAAAATCTAAAAATATAAAAAGATTAAAAATATAAATATATAGATAAAAATTGTCTTCTTTCTTTTAAACATTTTTCATTTTAAGAACTTAATTATATATCTGAAAAAAAATGTCTTTTTGCAAATTGCTTAATGTGTGTATAAATCCACAATCTCGGGGAATACAACTCGTAAAACCATTAATAAAATTAAAAAGAAATATAACATTGGGGACACAAAAAGACTTTGTTCAAATCAAGACACTCAAAACTTCTATTGAACATCCTAACGTTAATGAAACTGCCGTTTTAAAAATATTTGAAAAGGATGTCACACCCCAACCTGAATCACCAACCCCAATAATTCTCGATCCTGATGATCAGCCCATGTGGGAAAGAACTAAGACTGTGGCGCCAACTCCTGGTTATGCCATTGTTCGACCCGATGTTGATGACAACTTTGTTATCACGGGTACCCACTTAAAAATGATTCAAGAAAGTAAATTCGATGGTCATCTGCGGTCCGATCCGCATGACCATATCCGTGAATTTCTATCAATCTGCGACATGTTCAAATATGTTGAAACTCAAAATGAAGCTGTGAGGCTTTTGATGTTTCCACTATCCTTCTGCGATGAAGCTAAATCTTGGTTTAATGAACTTAACGAATCGTCAATAACATCATGGGAAGAAATGAGAAGAGCTTTTATAACCAGATTCTTTCCACCTTCATTATTTGAACGTCTTTTATTTGAAATCGGAAAATTCACTCAAAACTTTTGTGAAAGTCTAACTGAAGCCTGGTTACGACTCAAGAACATGCTTCGAAATTGTCATGGACATGGTCTGACGAAAGGCAATATAATCAAAATCTTTTACCACGGTCTTGATGAACCAACTCAAGAAACTTTAAACATTGCGGCCGGTGGTATATTCCTCTATAAAACCCTAAATCAAGCCTACCAACTTCTTAAGGACAAAGTCCTTTTCCAACTCGATTGGTCGAACAAATCTCAAAACAAACATCATCGAGAATCTGTTGCTTTTGCCGATGGAAGTAATATCGATGATAATTCCCTATTGATGGAAAAATTAGAGGCTCTAGAACGAAAAATAGATCTCATTTTCAGAGCCTAAAAGAAATCCAAGAAATGCGTAACAACTGTAGATGTGACCACGCTTCTAAAAAATGCATTAACGATGATACGCCGATGTGTGAACGTTATGAAGCAAATTACATCCAACATGGAGGTTACCATAATCAAAATTCTCATGCTCAATATTCTCACCTATCCAAATATGAACAAACTCAATCGAATAATAATTCTGAAAAAGCACTCACAGAATTGAACAACGAGGTAAAAAGAGATTTGGAGGATTTCAGAAGAGAATGGTGTAGTAAGAGAAATGGTCTCGACTTTCTTCATGATAATCCATTTTGTGAACCCGTCGGGGTTCCACTTCAAAAAGCTAAGCCTACCCCGAAACCTCTGTCTTCTACAAAAACAGTCAACCAAGATAAACCTAAATCCGAAACCGATTTCGAAAAATCTTTAAATAAATTCTTGGACAGTCAACGAGTTTCAAGCATGTTTTTCAAGAAAATAATCAATGACTTAAATCTAAAAATGAAGCAAAATGATAAAAACCACCAAACCATAATTAAAAACTTTGAAAGAAAGATTGACGAGTGGTCAAAGTCTCAAAACCACGTCTCTTCAGGACAAAACAGTAGGACTGACCCACCTCCTCCCGCTCACATTGAGCAAGTGAATGTCGTATTCACCATGAGTGGAAAGTCCAATGACCCTCCGAAAATCCAAAACGGTCCACCACCTCATGTTATCGTTAACCATAGAACTGAAAGAGACAAACAATTTAAGACAACGAAAAGGGACTATTACCTGGTCAAATCAAAAGAATCTCCATCACTTGTGGAGTACGTACCAAAAATTCCATACCCTCAACGTTTAAAAGTGGATCATTCCCGTTTGAAACGTGTTATAAAAGAATCTTAAATCAAGGATGAGTCCAGCTAAAGACTCGAGTATAAATTAAGCGCTTCTCGGGAGCACCCCGTGATTTAAAAAAATGTATATACGTTTCTATCATAATAAAACCGCCGCATGTGTATTGTTTCGCGGCGCATTTTTGTAATTTTTTCCATGCTCCCAGTTTGAATTTTTGTATAATAATAAAAACAATAGACTAGATGTACGCCGCACTTTCTTTTAAGTACGACGCACTTTTGGTCTGCAAAAATATTTTTAGTTAAAAATTTATTTTCTTTGATTGTTTGGAAACTATGCTATATTGAAATAAAATCTTAAATGAATCTGTACCCGAAACTTTCAGTTTTTTTTAAGTCTGCCTCAAGAAATATTTGAAAACCCAAAAAGCTTTTCTTTTCATCTTTATATTTGCTTTCGTAGGTTTTGTGAATCTTTGAATAAGACTTATTATATTTTCCTTCTTATATTATTTTTCATTTCGTAGTGTTTTGAGTATGCTTGTTTTTAGTATATTATGAATAAATAAAAGTTTAGAAGGAAAAAAAATTTAAAATATATTTTACGAACTTTGTGGGTGTGTTCGCTGTAAACCCTCACGAGACTATAACTCGTCCATTCGGGACACCGAGGGGTTTAATGGCTTGTTGCATATGCTAAATGCAACTGTGGTGCCTACGAAAGTGCACTTTAGTATTTTACGTTTTTCTTGTAGTTTTGTTTATTTTGCAGGTTTAATGAATAAGTGGAGGTCGATTGGATGGCGTACTATAATTGGAAGTGACATGATTGTATTACATTTGGTTGAATTCACATGCTTATGATGGCGTGATGTTTTGCGCCGTATCTTTTCAGAATTCAACCAAGCACTAATGAGCCCCGGGAAGTTTCGTTTCTCTTATATTTACTTTTCCCACTTAATCTACTTTTAATTTTATCTTTCTTATTACGCATAATGCTCAACTTAAGTGTGGGAGGGAAAATGAATTTGGAAAATGAGACTCATTCTTATATCGATTGAACTTTCGTTTGCCCTTAGTAATCTAATTACTTTTATTTCATTTTTTTTTCTTTCACTTATGTTAATAGGGTTAATACACAAAAAAGTTACTAAACTTTACAAAAAAGTTCGCCTAAGTTACTGAACTTTCATTTTGTTCACTTAGGTTACTGAACTTTCGGGAAACATACACTCGAAAATTCAGTCTTAGTCCGAGTAACATGAACATATATTTTTTGATAAGTATAGTAACCTGATTGAACAAAGTTTCAAAGTTAAGTAACCTGAAAAAGTATATTTTTATAACTTCAGTAACCTGAGTGAAAAAAGTTTCATAGTTCAGTAACCTAAGTGAACAAAATGAAAGTTCAGTAACTTAGGCGAACTTTTTTGTAAAGTTTAGTAACTTTTTTGTGTATTAACCCTATGTTAATATATTAGAATAAAACATAGTAAATAAATAAAGTTTTGAAATCAGAGATGTGTCCCGATCGATAGAGCAGATCCTGTTAGGATCACGTTTCACGTCATCTCTCAAGTCTCAGTCATTGCATAATATGTAATAGGTTCGTATATTATTTAGTTTACTTATGTTTTATGTTTACTAATGTTGCAAGGCTCATAAAGCCCAAAAGGCTTTAGAAGCCCACGTATAACACTAGATAGGAAGGAAGGGAGTGTTGCCCTAGTCCTTGCCTATAAATAGAGACATCATGTAAATATTTATCTTGTTGGTTTATTGAATATCTTAGCTAAACTCTTGTCAAATTCATTCACATATTTAGTAGATCAACCATCTCTATTTCTCATCTCATTTTATCAAATCTATACTTGTGTTTACAAAATGGTGACCTAACAAGTGGAGTCAATCGCTAGAAGGAGGTATAGGTTTGTTTTTGGAATCGTACGCACCAAAAGTTCTTTTTACTCTCGCTATTTTTGCATAAAATTCAAATCTTTTGCTTGGTTTTTGATTTCTAACACATCTTTAGTTCTAAACTTGTGTTACAAATCATTACAAACAAAAAATTTCAACTTTTTATTCAAAAATACAAGATTCGAAACAACTTGTACTATTTTTCGAAAATAGTCAAAATTTTTAAAAGTTTGTAAAGTTTGCAACTTTCTTTAAGATTTTATCATTTTAAGGTTAGTTGTACAAGAATCTTGGATTAAAAACTCATTTTTGGTGTGCTTTATTCAAAAACAAAAATCTGCCAAAATTCGTACTTGTTTTCGAGAACACAAGCAGTTTTCGAGAACAAAATACCCTAAACTTTCGAGAACATACCTCATTACTCCAGAAGTGTTACCGTTGATTACTCAGTGCTTTTCTCTCTTGTATAAGAAAGAAAACACTTCGACTCGTTGGATATTTTCGATATTGTATAATTTCAAAAATTTGGATTTCATTTTTCGAAAACTTGAACAATTCGAGAACACTTATAATTTTTCGAAAACTTCTCCTATTTTCGATAAGTTGGGTATTTTTTTCGAAATCTCCTTCAAATCTTTCGAGAACTTCTCTGAATTCCTTAGTTGTTGCATTCTCGATAAATTGTGCATCTTTTCTCGATAACCACCATTTTATCGAGAACACACAGAAATTATCGAGAACACACTCAAGTTTTCGAGAACACAAGGACTTCAATTGTTTTCGAGAATTTCCACAACAAAATTTTCGAGAACACAAATTGTGCAAGTTTTCGAGAATTGGCTTAACATCTATACCTTCTACAAGATCCATTCACACACAAGTCTTCAATCATGTCTCAACTACCGTACTCACACTCTCCTTATCAATAATGTCAATGCTCCGACGTTCGTCATGTCTTGCTCTTTGGTAATGAAACAAGACATCCTATGTTGTTACCAGGAACATACACTGATTGGAAAAGGAGATTTCTCCAATGGGTGAACAATCATCCACAAGCTGGTCTCATCCTGAAATCCATCCAAGAAGGACCATATCAACTGAAATTCATTGTTGACTCGACAGGGATCATTAGACTACCAATTGATGAAGATCTGACTGGTTCTGACCTTGCTCAATATGCTGCTGATCAACAGGCTGTATGGTTCATCACACTAGGTCTTCCCAATTCTATTTACTCAAAGATGGACTTTGACGCTAGTGCTCATGCAATGTGGAAACATCTTGAACTCATGCATTGGTCAGAAGCTAATCATAACCTCAGAATGAATCAAATTCTAAAATCCTGCTTATAGAGGAAGTTACTGAAGACCATTCTTCCTGCTCCACCATCTCCAGCAGTTGCCCATGGATCACTAACCTTCACTAGCAATGGTTTTGTTTTCAATCCTCCAAATTAGCCAGAGCCCATTGTAATTCCAGAGTATCATCCTGTTACACTACATGCTCATCAGCAATCTCTTCTGCGAAATCTTGTGAAGCTTGGAGTAGCATCTACGATACACGATGGTATGACAACTGCATGTCCTAAACCAATAACTCGTGGAAGTGCATATTACCTGCAAGCCTACCTCTCGGCTCTTCAAGATGAAGCAGGCGGATCTATTCCTGAGAGTAATCACAAGTTAACAACCAACACTTCTTATGTTCCTAACATGGATGACTCGGATGGAAATGATGCTATGATGCTAATGGCTGACACACAGGAACTCCAGGTAAGTGATTTGGGCCCAGTTTATGACACTGATGGTCTGTCTCAGGTATATGATCTTAACACATGCCTGATACATGATATTGCTTCTCCTTCTGCATTTGCATCAGACGAGGAACAAGCTGTTCAATATGATTCAATGTTACCTACCCACGTAAATGATCAAATGTCCACAGTGGTCTTATTTGATGATTATGATCAAATAAACCCAGTTGTCACATTTGACGAATCCATTACGTCTATGACAAATGATAACATCGATCAAATTGAACAACATGAACCTTTGACTGATCCAGATTCAAAACTGAGGATCTTACTTATGACTAGCCAACATCAGAATATCAAGTGTAAAGCACTGAATGCAAAGTTGAGAGAAAAGAATGTCGTATTAACACGGGAGCTTGATAGCTGTAAATTACAACTCAAAAATTTTGAAACAAAAGCAGATCAGGAAACAAGCTTAGACAGTATCTCTCAAAATGCCAATGATTTCGAAAATAAACTAAGCGTGTTAACTGAATCAAATTTATTTCGATACTTTAACACATTCATGGAAGAAATTCATTTTTTGGAAAATGCAATTGAACGAAATTCTGAAATTACTGTCGCCAACTTTTTTTCCCCTCATGCGAAAGAAAAAAGGGAAATGTTTCAAAAACAATTTTCTCCTCACATTCAACGTTTGCATTCGTGTGCTAAACTATGGGAACAGGAACTTCAAAAGGAAGTTACATCTATGATGAATGTTTTTCAAGCAACTGAACAATAGATTTCAAAGCAAAAACATAGAAACAAATTTTTACAAAAAGAAGCTGATCGACTCTTGGAACATGTTCTCAGTGCTGATATAATATCTGTGGTTATGAATTCTCTTTATGAATCTGGCACTTCTATGCTTGTTGATGATCACTGTGATGATATAGAATTGTTGTCTAAACAAATTGAGACATTAAAAGGTGAAAATGGGAATCTCAGACAACACAACGATGATGTGCAAAACAAACTTTCAAATGAGATTTTTCAACTGAACAAAAAGCTTGAATGGTGTCAAACCAAAGTCTTGATTTCGAACTGGAATTGCAAAGTCTTAAAACATCAACATCTTTTCAAAATGAAAATGAGGAACTAAAAAGTGAAATTTCAAAGTATGAAAAGGAAATTGCAGAATTGCAAGAAGTTACAGACTATTGGCAAAAAAGTCGAGATAACTATCTCTATTCAAATAGAAAGCTTAATAGTGAAATCCAAGATAAACAGCACATCATCATTGAGTTAAAAGAGAAAATAAGAGAACTTGAAAAAGGAAAGTCTGTCAACACAAAAGTAGTTGCACCAGGAATGTACTCATCAGACATAACCACTGCAGAACCAAACACTCAGAATTCTAATTTGGATCCTTCCACTTCTACAGGAATAGTTGTCACTCTTAGCGTTAGCAGATCCAAGTGTAAACGTAACAAAAGGAAGAATAGGATTTTGCAACGTAGAAGAGAGAAACTAGAAGCCTCTGAAGTAGAAGACCATGTTGATATAAATAATGCATAAAAATGTTATTTATATTTTTCGATATCTCTATGTTTTGACGATCACAAAATGTAAAAACATTAAACGCAAAATTAATACGAAAACAAGTTCTTAAGTAAGTTTATATCATCTCATCCAATTAAATCACTTAAGGTATGAATAAACAAGTTCTTAATACATTTTATGATCAAAGGGATATTTATTTAATTATTACAAAGTTTATAAAATAAAATAAACTTATTATATATTTTTTTAAAAACATTTTTGGTAATAAAGGAAAACGTTTTAATCATACTAAATATATGAATTCAACTTTTTAACCAAAATTAGTTAGTTTTTCACTAAATAAACTTTCCCTATAAAAAGACAAAGATTCTGGCCATTACAGTAGGGCGGCCCCCTTAATTTTAAGGGGGCCGGCCACCATTTAAGGGGGCCGGCACGCTCCTGTTGTCAGAATCTTTTGTTTATAAATACCACCTTAAACCTGGTATTTTTCCTCACCTTTTGCACTAAAATTTTTAGATCCAATTCTCTCTAAACATCTTTCTAAACCCTTTGATCATAAGATTATTAATCTTTGTTTCAAGTGATTCAATCCCTCCTCATCATTCCTCATCCAAAGTGCAAGAGAAGAATACTCCTTCAACATCAAGTTTAAGAAGTATTGTATATTAGTATTGTATATTGTGTAAATCATTTGTAAAGTTGTGTTGTGCTTGTAATAAGTAGATCTAGGTGAAGTAGAAGTTGTGTAGAGAAGAAGAAGTAGTGAAGTGGTGTGAAGTAGTGAAGAAGGTGTGGTGTGTACTAGTAGTGAAGAAGTTGTGAAGAGTCGTGAGATTGGTTCTAGCTAGGATTAGAACCCGACATCTAGCTTTGTGTCGTTAAGTCGGTGTAAGCGAAAGTTGTGTAAGGTTTCTCCGCCACAAGGGAGTTTGTTGACATAGTGAAGAAAACTCTCGAGTAGGTGACTCGGGGAGTGGAGTAGGAACAAGGAAGGTGACCTTATAGCCGAACCACTATAAATACTTGTGTTGTGGTTTGATCTTTCTAACTATATCTTTTCATTACTTATATACTTGTATTATATTTGCTTAGTTAGTTAGTAACTCAATAATTGTTCATATAGTGCTAGTATTGACTTCAGATAAACTAGAATCGAAGTTTTAAAACAATCTTGTTTTTATAAATTTTTAAACGGACGTAAAACTATTCAACCCCCCTTCCAGTTTTCCACAATTGGTATCAAGAGCCACGTCAAACAAGATTTTTAAAATATTTTGTATTTTAAAACTTGAATCGATTTATGGAATCGGAAAAATATTTAGAAGGGCAATCTTTGCAAAGACCACCACTATTTGAAAGTGATGGATTTCTCTATTGGAAAAATCGATTTGAAACTTATGTGAAATCAAAGGATCTAGATCTTTGGCATGTTATTATTAATGGTGATTTTCTTCCTTTACAATATAATCCCGAAACTAAAAAGGATGAACTTGTATCTTTTGAAAAACAAAACGATGATTTGAAAAAGAAACTTACTAAAAATAATGAGGCTAAAATGGTGATTTACAATGCGTTACCACGAAAAGAATATGAAAGAATTTTTATGTGTAATACCGCAAAAGAAATTTGGAATTCCTTACTAATCACTCACCAAGGTAATAGTCAAGTCAAAGATAATAAAATAGATCTTCTTGTACAACAATATGAACAATTTACGATTCCGGAAGAGGAATCGATAGATAATGCTTTTGCTAGATTTAACACAATCGTCACAAGTTTAAAAGCACTTGATGAGAATTTTTCTAGCAAGAATTTTGTAAGGAAATTTCTTAGGGCTCCCCATCCGAAGTGGCGTGCTAAGGTGACAGCTATTGAAGAATCAAAGAACCTATCAACTCTACAACTTGATGAACTAATTGGAAATTTGAATGTATATGAAGTAATAATAAAGAAAGATTCCGAAATGGTCAAAGGAAATAGGGAGCAAAGCAAATCAATTGCATTAAAAGCAAAGAAGGATTCTAGTGACGAAGAATACTCAACATCCGAAAGCGATGACGAAGAATATGCTATGGCCGTGAGAGATTTCAAGAAATTCTTTAAAAGACGAGGAAGATACGTTAGACAACCATATAATGAAAGAAAGACACCACAAAGAAACAAGGACGATAAGAATGACAAAAGTGAAAGGAAGTGTTTCAAGTGTGGAGATCCAAACCATCTTATTGGAGAGTGTCCGAAATTGTCAAGAAATCAAAATCACAAGGCATTTGTAGGAGGAGCATGGAGCGATAGTGACAATGATGAAAAAGAGGCAACAAGAGAAGAAAAGTGTCTCATGGCAAAGGCATCAAATGAGGTATGTTCCGAAACCGAATACTATAGTGATGAAAATCTATCCATAGATGAAAAAGATTTAGATAGCGAATATAGTATATTATGCAAAGTAGGACAAAAAATCATGGCTAAAAATAAACTACTAAAACAAACTAACAACAAATTAAAAGATGAAATAATTGAATTAAAAATGAAGATACACAAATTAGAAAAAGGTAAAGAAAGTATTATGGAATGTCGAGATTGTATAATTGTTAAAAATGAGAATGAACAACTTAAGGAAGAAATTAATAAATTTGAGAAATTTGAAAATAGTAGAAAATCACTCAAGAAACTAATTAGCATTCAAAGAATATCCGGAGATAAAACCGGGTTAGGATACAACTCAACCAGAGTGTCAACTAGTGAAACTAAAAATGTAAAATTTGAAGATGAAACTAGTGAACTAAAACCTAAACCAAAATACATTCTTTTGAAAGATAGATTAGTACCCATTGCTAGTGATGAGGAAGTTAAAAGTTTTCGTAAATCATCTTTAAAACCCGAGGCCGAACCTTTTAAACCAAAAATAAGGTCCAAAACTCCACCACCTAGAAAACCAATAAGTTCTCATCCTAGGTCTAAAACTCCTCAACCTAGAGTAAACAAAAATAGACAAAACTTTCACAACAATCATCAAATGTGGAACTTCAATCCTTGGGGAATGTTTCCCCAATATATACACCCAAGTCAAATACAAAACATGTTCGGACTAAACAACTTCGGTCAAATGAGACAATGGGGACCAACAAGATAAATTCAACACTCTTTGGAATACTTGGTAATCTACCCGCTTCCATAAAATCATGCAATCGTTTTGAAGACTTTGAAGAAGATTTAATTGAAGACTAAAAGGTACACATCTCTTTTAATTTTCATGAGAAGATTGCATGCTTAGTTTAGTATCTAGTTTATGTATGTTTAGGCTTGTCTTATAGTTTTCTTTAGCTTCTATACATATACTTATACATACATACATACATACATACATATATATATATATATATATA